>JAVFBX010162059.1:0-15132 GCA_034783855.1 Mopalia kennerleyi
AGATACGATACTCTAGTTCAGACTTATATGTATACAATTCAGCTACAAAAACCCAACAATTAATAGGCTATCAGCAACATTTTGTTTTGATGTACTCCGGCGCATTCAGTTAAAAATGAGTAAAATGTCTCACTCAAGTCAGCCTCTCATAATGTGGCCGCTAAAGCTAGCCACATAAAAACGTCCTCACTTATACATGCCCATCTGCTGTTGGTAAAAGATGAGATGCTGAACACGATGATGAGCTTTTTAGCCTAGATTGTAAACTGAAAAGCTTGAAAGCTGGAAACGTGGTAGAGCTTACCTGCTTCCCGCTTTGCCAAGTTTGTTTCGGAAGTTAGAAGTGAGAAGCGATATGAAGCTTTCCATCTGTTCAGCTTTGAAAATCAAAAGCTGGAAGATGAATTGTCAAAAGGGACACAGACCTCTGGTGACCTGAGACAGATATTCGGCTAACGCCTAATTTTACCACTCGATGCCGCAGGCTTACGACAACAAAGCTGACTCCGTGCAGACATGCGTTGAGTCTCGAGGCATGAGGCTATGGTTTTACCATCGTTTTATTTTTCTTTCCTTATTCATCCTGCTCTTATGAAATGTTTGTCACGGATGCTTAGCTAATAATTTACACGGCAATTAATCTTGCGTTGCAGCTTCGGGAAGTTAAAAAAGAGTCAGTTAGGATGTGCCATTTATATGTAATTTGTAAGTGAATGTTTGTTGACAATAAAGAATGACGAACGTGTAATAGTGACATAAAATGTACAATGACAGACATATAAGGAAATAACTTACTTGACACACATCCGGAGAATGAGAACCAATTATATAGGACTATCAAAACCAGGAAATGAATCTGATGAACAAAATACATTCAATTAAATTACTTCGCATCCCAATCTGTGTACGTCTAACTTCTTTGTGTGCAGTTTAGCTTCTCGCAATGAAACCAAAGTATTATAGTACATGTAGTATATGAAATACATTTGTTGACAGGAATAGTGCGAATGAATTTAGATTTAAACGGTAACATAGATCCAATATTAACTTCGACTGCTTTCATAAATTGACATTAAGATAAATAAGCTCAAGTTCAAAACGCTTTATTCACACCAACCCTTGCAGGGGAATTTAACTTTAAATGAACATTTTCATTACGACGTCGTTTTTGCAATCCTTTATATACATATATGGAAATTTACTTAGAGCTTTCTGATAAAATGAGGTTATCTGATTAATAGACAACTTACGTTACTATTAATGTCATAGGAAAAGATGTAGGGACATAGTTTTTGAATTGGTATATACATTTGACTAAGATTTATGAGGAGCCCAAGGTCCTGTATGCGTTAAGATTTTTTTTGCCAGAGAAGGTCATTTTTCACCGAGGGTTGTTAAAGAAAGTCATGTTTCACCGTGGGTTGTTCAGCCAGAGAAAGTCATGTTTCACCGTGGGTTGTTCGGCCAGAAAAAGTCATGTTTCCCCATTGGTTGTTCAGTCAGAGAAAGTCATTTTTCACCGTGGGGTTGTTCAGTCAGAAAACGTCATGTTTCAGCGTGGATTCTTCAGTCAGAGAAAGTCATGTTTCACCGTGGTTTGTTCATTCAGAGAGAATCATGTTTCACCGTGGGTTGTTCAGTCAGAGGAAGTCATGTTTCACCGGGGGGTGTTTAGTCAGAGAAAGCAATGTTTCACCGTGGGTTGTTCAGTCAGAGAAAGTCATATTTCAACGTGGGTTGTTCAGCTTGAGAAAGTCATGTATCATCGTGGGTTGTTTGGTCAGAGAAAGTCATGTATCACCGTGGGCTGTTCAGTCAGAGAAAGTCATGTTTCACCGTTGGTTGTTCAGTCAGAGAAAGTCATGTATTATCGTGGGTTGTTTGGTCAGAGAAAGTCGTAATTTACCTTCGGTTGTTCAGTCAGAAAAGTCATAACCGGGGGTTGTTCATTCAGAGAAAGTCACATTTCACCGTGGGTTGTTCAGTCAGCGAAAGTCACATTTCACCGTGGGTTGTTCAGTCAGAGAAAGTCATGTTTCCCCATGGATTGTTCAGTCAGAGAAAGTCATGATTCACTGTCGGCTGTTCAGTTAAAGAAAGTCATGTTTCACTGTGGGTTGTTCAGTGAAACAGTCATGTTTCACCGTGGGTTGTTCATTCAGATAAAGTCATGTTTCATCGTGGGTTGTTCAGTCAGAAAAAGTCATGTTTCACCGTGGGCTTTTCAGTTAGAGAAAGTCATATTTCACCGTGGGTTGTTCAGTCAGAGAAAGTCATGTTTCACCGTTGGTTGTTCAGCCAGAGAAAGTCATGTTTTGCCGTGGGTTGTTTGGTCAGAGAAAGTCATGTTTCTCCGTGGACTGTTCAAACAGAGAAAGTCATTTTTTTATCGCTGGTTGTTCAGTCAGAGAAAGTCATGTTTCACCGTGGACTATTCAAACAGAGAAAGTCATGTTTTACCGCTGGTTGATCAGTTAGAGAAAGTCATGTTTCACTGACGTGGGTTGTTCAGTCAGATTCACCCTGGGTTGTTCAGTCAGAGAAAGTCATGATTCACCGTGGGGTTGTTCAGTCGGAGAAAGTCATGTTTCATCGTGGGTTGTTCAGTTAGAGAAAGTCATGTTTCCCCGTGGCCTGTTCTGTTAGAGAAAGTCGTGTTTCACCGTGGACTGTTCAGTCAGAGAAAGTCATGTATCACCGTGGGTTGTTTGGTCAGAGAAAGCCGTGTTTCACCGTGGGTTGTTCAGTCGGAGAAAGTCACATTTCACCGTTGGTTGTTCAGTTAGAGAAAGTCATGTTTCACCCCGATTGTTCAGTCAGAAAAAGTCATGATTCACTGTGGGCTGTTCAGTTAGAGAAACTCATGTTTCACCGTGGGCTGTTCAGTCAGAGAAAGTCATGTTTCACCGTGGGTTGTTCTATTAGAGAAAGTCATGTTTCACCGTGGGCTGTTCAGTCAGAGAAAGTCATGTATCACCGTGGGTTGTTTGGTCAGAGAAAGTCATGTTTCACTGTGGGTTGCTCATTCAGATAAAGTCATGTTTCATCGTGGGTTGTTCAGTCAGAAAAAGTCATGTTTCACCGTGGGCTTTTCAGTCAGAGAAAGTCATATTTCACCGTGGGTTGTTCAGTCAGAGAAAGTCATGTTTCACCGTTGGTTGTTCAGTCAGAGAAAGTCATGTTTCACCGAGGGTTGTTTGGTTCGAGAAAGTCATGTCTCACCGTGTACTGTTCAAAGAGAGAAAGTCAGTTTTTAACGCTGGTTGATCAGTTAGAGAAAGTCATGTTTTACCGCTGGTTGTTCATAGAAAGTCATGTTTCACCGTGGACTATTCTAACAGAGGAAGTCATGCTTCAGTGACGTGGGTTGTTTAGTCAGATTCACCCTGGGTTGTTCAGTCAGAGAAAGTCATGATTCACCGTGGGGTTGTTCAGTCGGAGAAAGTCATGTTTCATCGGGGGTTGTTCAGTTAGAGAAAGTCATGTTTCCCCGTGGCCTGTTCTGTTAGAGAAAGTCATGTTTCACCGTGGACTGTTCAGTCAGAGAAAGTCGTGTTTCACCGTGGGTTGTTCAGTCAAAGAAAGTCATAACCGTGGGTTGTTAATTCAGAGAAAGTCACATTTCACCGTTGGTTGTTCAGTCAGAAAAAGTCATGTTTACTGTGGGTTGTTCAGTCAGAGAAAGTCATGTTTTACTGTTGGTTTTTCAGTCAGAGAAAGTCATGTTTCACCGTGGGTTGTTCATTCAGATAAAGTCATGTTTCACCGTGGGTTGTTCAGTCAGAGAAAGTCATGTTTCACCGTGGGGTTGTTCAGTTAGAGAAAGTCATGTTTCACCGTGGGTTATTCAATCAGAGAAAGTCATGTTTCACCGTGGGCTGTTCAGTCAGAGAAAGTCATGTTTCACAGTGGGGTTGTTCAGTCAGAGAAAGTCATGTTTCTCAAATAGCATTTAGTACGATGATTACAAAATACTGAATAATAAATAAATATATTTAAGCAGCCTATTTAAGATGCATCTGTGTGCTGGAGATGTAAATAAACGATACTTCGATGAATAGTTGTCATTTTAGAGTATAATTGTGTAAAGAATATAATAGATTTGGATTGTTTAGAAGCATTCGTTCCTATCTTCAAAAGACTTAGCCTTGCAATTATGCAATTGCCTTGTAATGCCCATTTTTGATTATTGTCAGATTACAAAACCAAACAGATAAGATTGTCTTACAAGTTGAATTAAACAATATTTATTTTCAGAAAAGGTGGAGTGGATTGACGAACAGGTCAAGGCGGACTATAGCAACACCTCTTCTAGTCTTCCAAGCTGCTCTTGATAGTTCTAATTATGTTTTAACGAGTTACGTTGGTTAAATAAGTCAGCGATTACTTTATCATATTTGTAGTGCAATTAATGTCCAAATGTGTTAAAGGTCTTGCACAACTCTATTTGTTTAGTAATTTGAATGTCACAGATACTGGTTCTTATGCAAATACCAAATGTTACTTAAATATTGGGCAGAACAGCTTTCATTTTTGAGGCGTCAAGTTGTGGAATGATATAACACAAGGTATAAATAATATTGAACGATTATACCCTTTTAGAAACAAAATTAATAAAAGTATGTTATTCAAATAATTGCATCATTTTATTATACCGGAATAATGTTTGAAATGAATGTTTGAAAAGGAATTCAATTACTTTTTATCTTCGGCTTATATATCACTAAAATGTTTCAAAATTTATTTATTGTGTGTGGGTGTGAAATAATATGTATAGGCCTTTGCAGGAGTGTGTGTGTTAGGGTGTGTAGGGGTGCGTAAGTGTGTTTGCAGGAGTAAGCGGGTTTGCTTGTGTACTTTGTTTTCGCGTACGCGACACATATTGATAACAAGAATATTTTTTTATTTATAAATTTTTATTATAACATATGTATAATCATCTTTATATATGATGTTTGAATATTGTATTCTATATCTGTACATTGTATCGCTTAACTAAAGACCGCAGGACCTCTGTGGGAATCAGTGAAATACGGTGGTATTGAATGAAATATCATGTTTAAATAAGAGGATTTTAACTTTGACATTGATATAGTGTTTGTTATATCAACTAAAGGTTCCGGGTTCGATTCCCACTGGAGGAATGCACACTTTTATTTGCCTTAGTTTATGAAGGTAGAAACAGGAGTTAAAACAGTTTAGCTCTAGAAATCAAGAAAGCAGTGTACGTAAAAAGTTAACAGATGGTTTGAAAAGAATGCTAGCCATTTAAGACAAATAGAAAAACCAACAATTTTAGATTTGAAGATTGCAATATTAGAAGATACTTACCCCATACAAACAAGACGCCATTGCTGCGATTTCCAACACACCTGTCCAATGTCTATTGGGCTAGATTTAATACATTTAATGAAATGACCTATCCAAAACTACAGTCCTAAAGTATGTGTTTACTTGTTGTGCTTAATGAAGAAAGTGATGTAGATGTTCAAAGAACACAGCGTAACCAGTCATCCATAGCGACTGCCTGGGGCTTATTACTCACTCAAAATGAGGAAATTAAAATCTATATAAAACCCTATACAACAATAGAAAGAAAAGTGATAAAACGTGACAATTATTTCCACATCCCTCTTAGGACTACCATTCGGCAAATCGCACTGGGTACCGCATGTAATAGCCCGTCGCGGTTTAACTAACCCCGTCATTTTGAACCCTTAAAGCGATAGACATCTAAACATTATACTGTTAACAAATGTAATGAGTTTGTATACATGTTTCCGTTACAGCAATCCAATGATATGTACGATTCGACATAACTCGAAAGTAGACCACTAGACCCTATGCGCCTTCATATTAGCTAGAGTTATAAATTCTCACATAACATGACACTTCGGTCGCTAATAAGATACAGCAAACAGTCGTACGTATTGTCTACTGTCCGGTTTGCTATTTACACGATGACAAAATTAGGAAAAAATAGTATTTGGAATAAAATAGGTAATTCTTCTACGAGATTCGCTTCATATACCGCTAGGAAGGAATCACTATCTACCGTGTTCATTTAATTTACATTTGTAGATACACAGTTTGCATCTGGGCGAACAGTGCAATTACCACAAAATATTTGTATTGCTACTCAAACTAAGTCTTTTAAGCTTTCGTCGACCAAAAAAGTATATCCAAAGAGAAACGTATTTATATATATAACAAAAAAATACCCCCATTAGGCTGTAGCTGGCATAGGGGCGTTAAATTTAAACCAATCACGTTCTAGTTAAACTCCCGGAGACCAGTTTCTGAATAAATCTTAATGTTAAGTTGTTATGGGTAATCTACAGACATCTCGAGGGAATGACCTAGTATAGAAAATATATCCGGCATAGCCTTAGCATATACCAAAGCACAAACGAGTATTTTATATAAATAGAAATCAACTGTGGAATAGGTCCGCTAAAGATCGATCGATTGATTGATTAGTGTTTTGCACCACATTGAAGGTCCGCTAAAGAGAATGTGATTTGTCTGATACAGAGATAAGTTTGGCCGGAACCATTTGATCCTTTTGTTTCTCTTGTACAAAATAATGATTATAATGATTCTTTGTAAGAGAGGAATGGACATTCTAGGCACAAGATTTCGATATTCCTGCACCGAGAACGTAGCTAACTCAAACACAAAAGATAGAAGACATTGACGCTCTATCTTTTCTGCATCAGTATTGATAATTGGTTCCTGAGTCCGTTATTCTTGATAACGAGTCTTTAAGAAGATTGTAATTTAAGGTTTAAGAAACTAATGTAATCGATACTTATCCAACAAACTGTTTACGTATATTTATAGACAAAGATTGTTGAGTTCCGCATCAAATTTGCAATACAATATCTACCGGAACACACGTTTATCGTTTGTCTTGTCGTTTAATGCCTTTCTCAAGACCGTTTTATTCATAAGACGTTTAAAGTACACTTAGAATTCATGGTGCCCGTTTAAATCCAAATACCCATGGCTATCCAAACGACTGTTTGATTCTTCGTAACTTGGCTGGTCTGAAAATAGATAATAGAAACAAACTGGCTATACTACAGATCTGTAGTTTTTTCTTCTGAAAGTGTATTGATTTGGTTTAATTTAATTTATTAATTACCATTTCCATGTTACATTTTTATACAGCTTTGTATGTACTGACATGTAGTCAATAACGTCTCGTTTGTCAGTTTGCTTATCCTATACAACTATAATGGTGCCGCGTATGATTATCCCTATAATTAAAGATGGGCCATATATGGTGATATACACGGCGTTTCCCATTGAGACGAAACCACCGTTTGGACTTTACATTCTCCAAATAGAGGAAGCGTCATCCATAACATACATATTTTGATGCTTTTTGTTTAGCTGTAAACAATTTTCGCCATAACAAAATAGTTGCAAACTCTGCGGGCCTAATCCCATTTTTCAAGATACTAACCTATGACCTCGTATATTGAAAGTTGTTCTGGTAGTCCTGGTTAAAGAGAAAAGAATACATGTAATTAAATAGAAATCTTAAACATTTTATATATATTGTTACTGGCTAACGATAAATCTGGGTCTTGGTGAAGTCATGTTGTGTTTTATGATACCTTAACTATTGGATCATTGGTATTTTACGTGTAACTTAAAAAGTTATTTCCTTCTTCGTTTTGGATAACACAATTCTATACTGTAATTAACTTGGAAGACACCAAAAGAACTGGACTGTGTTGCCCCCGCTCACTGAGAACCATCGACCTTAACAGATACTCGATATTGTGTTTTCTTAACCATTTATAATGCAAAAACTATTGCCTTCGACCCCCCTCCCCACCCACCCCACTCAGTGAGAAATATGAACAAGTTGCCATGTTTTAACAGAAGACAAACTATTGCTAGAGAACACATTCTCAAAAAACCTAACAACCACAGCGAGAAAACCAAATAAAAAAACATGAGAAAAAAATAGTTTTAAAACTGACCACCAACATGCATGGCAACCAGGCAGTATAACTCTGAATATATAGCATGTATTCAAGATCTGGTTTTTAAGCCTTTCAGGTATTGTAAAATTTTGTGCTATTTGCGTTCACTTAACATCTGTAGGAAAGCTATTCATTTTAAACTATTTATAATCAATTAAATATATTTCTCGAAATCCTATCTATGGTGGGAAACCGACATAGTCTAAATAGTCTGCGTACTTTACCTGGATTAGGGCCACATTGGTATAGAGAGACAGGTGGCGGTGACCATTTTGAGCTTCTGAATTGCAAGCAAAGAAATACGCAACAACATGTAACAAATCTATGCAAAGAAAACGATTAAGAATTAGACAGGTCACCCCCACACCAGAGTTATTTCCTTTATGACGTATATGTTCCCGAATAAAGTTGTAGCAAGTACCGTTATGAGGACATTTATTTGTAGCTTCCTTACTATCCTTGGGCACTGTGGGTTCTCTTTAAGAGGACGGTTGCTCGACGCGTTATTAAATTTCATCCGCTATTAGATGACGTCAAGCCAGGTTGAAGGTCTACCTCTTACCCGGTATTAGCCATTTAATCTGGTGTTAGTGGCTAATCGTCTTTCGAGCAACTGTCCCCTGGTAGTTTCTACTAAAGGCGCTTCTGACTTAATTCTGAGCAAATGCCACAATTATGAGCACACCTTTTTGAAAAGTTTGATTCTAGAAAAACAACTCCAGGTATAGTTGGAAAATATGAGATAGCGGTACCTCAGATTTTTCTTGGCATCTTCTGTATTCACTAGATCGATTTGCGGGTCATATGAAAAGAGAAAAAGAACAATACAAAGGTTGTTAACGACGCAAAGTACAAGCTATTCAGTGCCCACAGCATGCAAAAAAGTAATGTTACGCTCACAAGATAAGGTAAATGAGTGGACCGTAATATAAACATATCGACATTATCATATTATTTTTATTGATTTTTTGCGCGTTGTTATGTTTTAATATAAACTTACCAGTGAAACGGTAACCATATGCCCGCATTATTATTAGAATCAGAACTCCAACAACTAAGACAGCTGTGATGCTACCCGCAATGGCGAATATTAAACTGTCCGTGGAGTGACCTTGTGTCGTCGCTTTACTGGGTTCCACTTAAAAAAAAATATGCTATTACTAACATTAGTTAAAAACAGTATCTGGCACATGCTATTGATCTGAGAATATACGAACAATTTGGGAATACAACTCGACAGTTAGAATCCGATTTACTCTTTAAAGAATAGACTACAGGTATATACTTTCCCTATTTTTACCTCCCATGTAATGCGCACAAAAACACGAGTTTTTCTTCATCCCAATGATGGATGTTATTTGGATTTTGGGTTCTTCAACGTTTGACCTAAGCATCAATAAATGACTGTTAGTTGTCGTCTTCTAATTGTTGTTTCTAAAGACCGTCAAGTATACATATGGTACAGGAAGGGATTTCACCGAGGCAGTTTAAACTTAGCTATTGTTGTTTTGTGTGTGTTCTTAAATCAGCAACCTTTATACAATCATGTACAAGTGAACAACACGTTGATGAGTTCCTAAATCAATAATCTTTCAACAGATAGTATAAATGGCGGACCCGCAACGTAAATGTACGGGTGCGGGCATCGTATAGATATCTGCAAACACGAAACCTCCATCAACCATCATTAATTAAGATTGTTGTTAACGAAAAAACATGGCGTAGTTTGAATGGCGGAACAAGCTGGTGGACAGAGTTGCAAACTTCTTGTTTAAATACCGCAAGAATACTTGATGACGGTATGCTCATTTTTATTATTATTTGGGAATTGAACTGGAATAACGGTTGATAGGTAAACTATCGTTAGTCCTCTAAATACATCCTCTGATTCCAACACGACTAAAAAAAACATAACATATATTTTAATTTTAACTGGCCTTTCTTGATTACATTCAGCACTAGCACGTTTATGGGCTTTACACTATATTTGCCAATGGCTTACCATAGACATTCAAGAGAACGCTGGTGTTGATAATGTCTCTCTGGTTTGGAAAGGATGGATTCTGGAATCGGACCTCGCATAGCATCAGCGTCTCTACTTCGGTTATTTCGGGATGATACGTTATGTTTGAAAATCCTCTTGAGAATAAACACGCCCCTGAAGTTGGTCCATCTCCATATTTTGTAGCAGGGGTGCTGACTATCTCGACTTTAGTTTGGTTGGTAGTTACTTTGTACCAGTGGAATGTACTCAGCGTAAACGGATAGCCTAGCTTCGCAGAACAGGTCAGTTGAACAACAGTGCCTGCCGTGTATATCACACGGTCTACGGAGTGAATGGTTCCCAATGGAACAGTTTGGCTGATAAGTAGGTCTTTTGGTGAACCTGTGTCACCAAAATGAGAAAAAATTCAACTAGAAAATAATAATGATTTAATTTATAGTGAGTGTTTACAGGTCAAACTGAATCAACCATAGGCCATTGGGAACTTATGCAATGTGGAATGAGCGCTGTGTGGACATTTTTTTCAGTAAAGCATAATAATAAAAAGAGATCCAATATAAAATGCAGAGAACATTAAAACACGCAGTAAAAATACATAATAAAAGTAGGCTATATTATTTTTTGACCGGGACGACAAAATCTAAAAACACACATGATATAGATATAGCCCAGCGTTTTGTCATCAACTGTTTCATTAACTAGCTCTGTCCAGCCGGATATCAATGCCTCTGTTGTCATGCATTCGAACACCGGCGTGGGCCGATGGTTGCTAACCAGACTCTTTGAATGCTATTATGGTTGATTTATGACAGGAATGTAACTCGCTAAATTTATGAGAAAAATATTATTTTGCCGCAAATTATACTTACCAATTACTTGCATTTCTATGATTTTGGAAGTGGAGCGACGGAGTCTGCCAGAGGTTACACATCTATACTTGGCACTATCCGAGCATTTTAATTTCATTAAAGTCAACTTAATCCAGCTCCCTGTATTCGTAACATTTCCGCGCAGTTCAGATCGTGAACGGATGTCTTGCGATCTCGATAAATTCCATCGAAGATCTTGGTCGTCTGCTGTTATAAGATTTTCAAAGTTCACATCACCGACAAGACTCATTTCTAACGATAATGCAAAGACACCAGCCACGTTACTCGCACTCTGGCACGTTATATGCACTCTTCTTCCCACAAATAAAATGGGAAACTTCGGTACACTTTTTATTTCAGTTTCTCCACCTGAAATAAAAATGAATTCATTTACGGATAATGTTAAAGTTTACAGGCATGGCAGTATTAATTTTGTGTTGGGTAAATACAGGTACAGGGTTTGTAGTATCCTCACGATTGCTAGCACTCTGCGCGCCATTGTTTGTCACTATTAAGATTTAAGTATTTCGCTTTTATAAACGTTTATTTCTTGATTTGTGGCATGTAATAGTTAAATGGTCCATAAAGTATTGTCATTTAATTTGAGTCATAATTATTAAGTTGCTAAAATTGACGCTAAGACTCGACACATTAACAAAGACAAACATCACTTGGTTGACTTACTTGTGGCTGATCCAATGAATAATAACAAATTGCAAGTGAAACAGAAAATTAGGAAAAGAATCTGAAAAAAAAAAAAAATAACCGTGAGTATGGCAAGCATTTTTATCACTTCTGCCTTTATTCAACCTATGTTGAATTCATTTTCACATATGTAAAATTATTTTTCCACATTTGCGACATTCTTTTCCACATATGTGAAATTCTTTTTCACATATGTAGAGTTAATTATTTATTTTACATATGTTGAAAAGAAATTCACTTATGTGGAAAGATTTCAACATATGTGAAAAAGAATTCGACATATGTAAAATAAACCTTAATTCAACATATATGGAAATCTTTTTCAATGATGTAATATAAAAGGTGAGTGGAACTCTTTTGTAGATATGTAAAATAAAAGCATTCAAGACCTCAATTACAAATTTCTCCCTCACAGCCTGTAGTTAGCGGCAATAAATTTGTACAAAAAGTACTATCTGATCTACCCTTTGCGATTCTCAAAGCATTTGTGAATTTTTAGCAAAGAATAATTAAGGTAAACTACATTTGTTTTATTGGCCTTCAATTGCGACCGATTCTGTAGTGAGCATGCTGCATTACGCTGCATTAATACGTCTGATTCGTTGGAAAAATCAAATGATGTAGTCCAATAAAAATACTGAATAAGAATAAACCCGTCGCCTAATATAATATTCACTCTTTATTTGTCACGGTCATTGGCATCTGCCGTAATAGAATGTATGGTTTTGTGTTTTAGCCGTTGTTGGCTGTAAATATATGACTTTTGGCAGTCTGCGCTCAATGACCTATTGCACTTTTGTTGTTGTTGTTATTCCGCCGTAGACCGGTGTAAGGGGACCATTTCCTCATCATGGACTCGACTTAGGAGTGTGCCCTGTTGAGGGGCTAATATTGCACAGCATATAGAATATATTCCTATCGTATTTGCATTCGTCTTGAAAGTCAACATAAGACGATAGGAGCACAGACGAAGGTTGGATAGGCCTACGCTCCCTGCTATGGGGATAAATCATTTATCAGTGTTTTGATAAGTGGAACTCTTTTGTACATATGTAGAATAAAAGTTTATTTTACATGTGAAATAGTTAGGTTTTTGTGTTTCATTTTACTTATATGTATGTAAAACAGAATTTCACATATGTTGAAAAGAATTCTATATATATAGAATAGATTTTCATTTTACATAAGTAAAATTGTTTTTACATAAGGGAAAATCTTTTCAACATAAGTAAACAAGACCTGTACATAAGTAAAAGAAAAGCAAAAGTTATTCGACATATGCAGAATAAAGGTAGAAGTGATAAAACGATGCCATACGTGAGCTGTTGAATTTCATGATTTCCTGATACTTAAATACATTTTACAGAAAAAAACCGTCTCCGTATGGAAGTTCATCAAAATAATTACCATTGTCGTGAATAAATTATACCGGGACTTCTTGTAAATCGAATGGCTTTTTTTTTTATCAGACTCTTAAATGAGAAAAAGTAAATTGTCGAGTTTGTTTGATTGGGGTTTAACGCCTTATTTACGGCAAGTTTCATTCACAGGACTGTGTACCAGCCCATTGTATGAAGGAAATTACCCGCAACGCCGCTGGCAGCAAACAGTGGCATGACAGGACAAATACAGGACAGTCACAGGATGTAATATGAGGTCACCACAAAGAGATGGTATTTAGGTTGCCCTTAGCCCCGATAGCAGCAGAACAATAGGAACTCATACAGTCAAGCCTCAGGAGATTTACTAACTGATGTGGATTCCTTTTTTTTTTCGAGAAAAAAAAATGACAGCGTGGGATTGGCGAGAACAGGCGTGAACATGCTGTGATGATAGTAACAACACCAACGCTGAAGTTTTGTTCTTTGATGCCGTTATGACGGATTCTTTATGTGTGCGTTCTTCTAATTATTTTTCTAATTATCTGTGTAAGAACATATTCAAAATCCCAGATGACTGACTGTTATACACTACCGGTAGCTTTTTTTTGTCTTTCCTGGTATTGTGTTTAGTTGTAGAGTTTAGTTTCATTCTAGTAACCTCAGTTGGTGACTTACTTGTATATAGTGCACTCGATAGCTAACATTGGCGGTGATAACAACATTGAGTCGTGACTTTATGGACAGTGAAGCTGCTACAAGTCGAGGTAGAGTTGCTGGAACACAAATATTCTAAACCGGTGGTCTGGGAGTCGGAAACTGTGACGGTCAGTTATAGATCTGCGCCTCATCTATATCTGGTCTGACCCGTCAGAATTTTTTTGAATTGTTCGGAACGACATTTTGGGTGTCGAGTTGTTTGGCGATAATATTCCAACGCATGGTAAATGGTAAAATATTATGAATGGATTGGACATTAGACCCATAATCTAACTTTCAGTTTCAAATTTTGTTTGTGATAATCAGGTATTTGGCAATGCACTTATAAACTCATTTAAATGCTACTTTATTAACTGTTTTCTACTGGTTGATGAAACGAAATAGTGAATAATGGAAGTGCGATGCATATCAACATTTTGATTCTAACTCTAGGCTATACCTGTAAATCCCTCTGTAAAAATCAGCAATAGAAAAGAAAATATTTTCGACACCATTTGGGGCCTGTGGATTCATCATAATGCCGAACGGATTTTACAGTAGGCTACACATAGGAAACAAACCCATTGCAATTTGTGATGGGTATAAATCGTACTTCGCTCATGTTGCTGTCTATGGTATATGACAATTATCATCCCTTCTTGGTTGTCTTTCAAAGTCTTGGTTTGGCAGATGTTAGCTTGGACAGGTGAAACTTTGGTAAGCATCATGCCAAATATATCATAGGGCACGGTTTCATTTCGCCAGATCAAGACAAAAGTCGAAGCAATTTAATACCCAAACCTAATACTAAAACTGACATTTGGTCAGTGTAGGGACTTCCGGGATGTTTCCGTAAGGGCATCATTGTTTAATTCCGAGCTACTGTCCATTGCCATCCTTGGTGCACCTCAAACCAAGCCATTGAGCGGCGCCGTTCATTGGCTGCTTTAGAACATGTATGAACTAATCGGACGTCCCAACACAACCACTCTAACCTAGTCGGATGAGCCTTTCAAATACATATATATGTTTGACAACTAATTTCTTACCCTTACACTAAACAAAACACGCTTGCCAAGGGTTGCTAGGAAAAGAACACTTGACAAGCGATGATGTAAATAACTATATATTCTTCACTTTCGCTGGGACTAACATATACATCTTATATTAGTCCCAGCTTTCGGCAGTACTCTCCTAGTCCTACTTAAACAAAAGCCTAGTAAGCACGATACTTTATGGACATATGATACTGATCAAGCATTTGGTAAAGGTATTCTTGACCAAGTCGCCTACTTTACCAGTTTACCAGTTGGAAGTTGGGTTGTAGGAGGTTAAACGCCACTCAAACTGTAACGGCATGTCATATGCCTGGTTTTAATCTCAATTCAGCCTAAGTTTGCACTGAGAGTTATTCCCCTTTGTATATTGTTGTTACGCGTCCAGCCGTCAAGCGATAACCTGTGTTTGAGAATCAC
>JAVFBX010162153.1:0-15129 GCA_034783855.1 Mopalia kennerleyi
CCCCCCCCCCCCCCCCCCCCCCCCCCCCCCCCCCCCCCCCCCCCCCCCCCCCCCCCCCCCCCCCCCCCCCAACAAATCTCACGTGAGCCATGCTCACGTTAACATTGTTAGCAAAACATATGAATGACCGCTATTTATTCATCTGAAATGTAGACAGGCTGGAGGAAACAGGGTTTGAATATTTTTATCAAATCAGATCGATGTGCGACGCCAAGATTGACCAAAACTATACACCTCTGGCGTGACTACTATACACATCACTAGGTAACACACTAAACGCAAAGCTATATGAATACCAGAAATCCTTCAAGATAAGATAATTCTTTTTTTTCAAATACATTGTATTAAAATTCAACTCTAATTAATTTGACTCATAGTTTAAAAAGAGCATTACGCCATGGTCAAACACGATCCAAGGGAGACAATTAAGCCTCTTTATTATAACCGACTTTAAACAAAAATATGGTTGCCGATATATTTAACTGTTAACTTTTATTTCACACATAGTGTATCATCTTTTTTATGCTTTCACGGGACAGATTTAAAGCAATAATATTTGTATGAAAACAACGAGGTCTTCCAACTCCGTGAAGTGCAGTTAGATGATGGATCACTTTAATTCAATTTTTAACGCACCAAAGATACACCGTTGAAGTTTAACATTTCTGACAGAGTGGGTTTGTTCTTTTGACAACCTGGGTAACCATTTTGTCATTAATGTGAGTTTTAAAAAGGGAATAACAAAAAATTAAGCTCCAAATAATTTTATATTTAGAACAGTTCAATATTTCTACTAGACTAAGTCGTCTTTCCGTCGTTTAGGTTTAGTCATTCTCTATTCACATTAAAAGTCGGAAAAGGGAGATAACTGTAATCAGAAGACAACGCATGTCAATAGAGTTCCTGGCAATGACTTAGAAACGTGAACATCATTGGTTCCAAGGGCAGCGGACATAGATTCAGTTCAAAATTTGTAATTCTATGTGATCATGTTATTTACATATCACGTCGATTGTATTGTATCAAAAATTTCCATTCCAAGGGCAATAACTCTTCGTATTACAGAGTAAATCTGTCAAATGTCAGTTCACAAAGTCGAAACAATGCAAAATTTGAAGATACAGATTGTTTGGTCTTTCAGCTATAGTTGTAATGGTAAAATAAAAACCCAGCCATATGCACGTGACAATAAATTCTCCTCGGCCAATTATTGGCCCATGGATAGAACCCAACCAATGATCTTATTCTCGCTCGAGTTTCTTTAGTGGACGAGACTAAGACAACTCTCGTACACTATGCCAATGTGTGGGATGACGTATGCCACTGACCAACAACTAAAAGATGTGCAAAACAAGATGGCCCGGGTGTATCTTGAAGTCAATGTCTCGTGTGAATCATTTATGTAATAATTCCTTCAAAAATACCCTGAACACACCGGCAAACAAGAGGGGAGTGTGATTCACTTAATTCCATGGGAGAAACAAGCTGAAAGTCACTAATTATGGAAATACCGGTAGTTGAATCTCACGGTTATGCAATAAAAAATTTGATTGAAATGGTCCCATTTTAAATAAGAATGTCGTTTATTGTAAGAACAATGGGTTTCCAAAAGCAGAAAACCCTGTGTTAAGTGGTTAAGTTTTTATCTTGTCCACGCCCTCTATACGGAGTGACATAGTGACTTTATCCCTACAGCATTATATGCCGATTGGATAAAAATCATTGTCCCTAACATCATTTCAGCAACATTTTGTCCACTACAATGGTGTTCAGAATTCCCTGTATTATCTATTACAACATTACAGTCTTGGAGTAATCACAGTTGTAATTCGATGTGGATAGGCTACGCAATTTATGACAATCTGCTGAATATCAATACTTAACATTTTCATAGTTTATAGGCAGTACCATGTATCAGAGAGGTAAGGTTACGGTGATTTTAATCAAATGCTATTCTGTGATTCGGGCAGAGATAGCTTCCATCATATACCTGATGGTCAACATCAAAGTAGGATTAGTAAGTACACATGCTAATGTGGTTGAAATGAAAGCAAAACCCCAATCACATGACACTGGCAAAAAATTAACACAAGATTATCATAATAAACTGTTACCATACACTAAAATTGACAGTGCATAACAAACTAGGTGAGGTGACTGTTGCTGCTTAGTTCGAGTCAGACCAGATATGTAATATTTGATAAATGATTATCAATTTTATTAGCATTTAAGAGGCTAAAGAAATCAACACAAACACAGCCCCGTTTGCCCGAAACGTAGTGCGCCGTGGAATTTTGGCATTTTTTTCTCCGCAGTCAAGTTCGGATTACATAATAAGCCATTGTAAAGTCCGCACATTTCTAAAGGTGATAGACAGAGCTATTGAAGCTGATTTGTATACTTTTCTCCTCCCTCCCAGACCGCGCTCGCCGTATCAGATCGTAGTAGAACGCAACGCGTCGCATCGTACCGGGCCTGTGAACAGTCACACATCTGGCCGCGCCGTGATTGAAAGCGACGAAACGGCTACCATACACCCTAGCTTCCCGTGAGAACCGTGACAAAACGCGCAGCAACCGTGACAAAACTGACCTGAAAGGACCGTACGCGTGAAACGCCGGGGAATGCACATGCTTGCCGTCCCACTACGGACCGTCTCCAAGTTTTGTTACGGCCTATCACGAACTGTCACGTTTTGTTGCGTTCACCCCGTTTGACTACGGCCTACTAGGTTCTCATCCGCACCGTGACTGCCGTGGCAAATTTTTTGACAGTTTAAAAATCTGGCACGGCATCCACGGCAACCACGGACTGTTACGTTTGCCCATCCCGTCCACGGTGGCCATAAACGTGATTGTGGTGGCCGCCGGGAACATAGTGTAAACCTAGCTTTAGCATGCGCAATGAAATATATTGTCCCTGTTCATACATGTAACTTACAGTACGACGAATGTAGTTCCCTTCAGTGGAAAATGGCTATATCTGTCAAGCAAGACATATAGCTGGACTTGTTTGTTCTGTGTTGGGGTTAAAACTAAAGGTAACCAAAAACCCAACCCTAAACCTAGCCTAAATTAACATTAGCTTGACACTAAAAAACATAACGTCTTATCTTATCCGACGGACTGACTGGAAATTGAGGGATTTTCCCTTTGCAGGTTTTACATATTAGCTGTAAGGAATAAGAACTAATTCTCTCATTTAACTCAATAATTTAAAGTGTATGTCTGCTTCATCAAATAGAAATCACAGGTCCGAATCGCGAGTTCTTTGTTTTATACCAGTCTTGTACAAGTGAGTACCGACTCGTAAACACAGATTTTTAATTATATTACAAGTGAATACGAAATGGCCATTCTCCAGAATGAAGGCATCTTGTTACCATCTAGTACCATCTAGCTGTTCACTGTAACCTGCCCGATGAGAGAAGTGAAAAAGCTTAAACAAAAATTTCCATTGATTGCATTTGATCCCATGCATATATAATAAAAATATACATACATCATTAAACTGATTGGTCACATTCACTTATATGTTATTTTTCCGATTTTGAGGAACCTCAATATTTTTCGAAGATAAAATAAACTTTGAGGAAACTCTTTTGTTGTCTTGACACAGTGGGACTTGGTGTGTAGCAGTGGATATCTGTCGGAGACCTCCCAGTTTCTCTACACGATCGGGATGGCGATCGGCTCTGTTTTTGTCCCGCCTCTCTCTGATCGTTTAGGTAGGAGACGATTGTACTTGTTACTGCGCTTCGTCTATCTCTTCTGTATATTCGGTGTGTCTGTCATTCCAAACATCATAGGATTCATGGTATTACGGTTGATTAGTGGAGCGCTGGGGACGGTAAGTGTTCATTAATTCATTCAGTAAATTATTTATTTTAATAATTCAATAAATTTAATTTATTTATTGGTGGGGATTGAATTCTCAACCGAAAATGACAAACTTTGTTCAGTTGATAGTCATTCTTAAAGGAGAAGACCACCCAAAAGTCATAATTATTCTATAAATAAGTAAAACTTTTTGTGTTTAATACAATACATTAATTTCCATTTTCATAACCTGATTGTAACTATGGCTATCATCCATTAAAGAGGATCACAAGCACCAATTGGGTCATCAAATCATGTGCTGCTAAGTTTTCCTGCACTCTGGTTGGTCAGCCAATTTTGAACTACCCAATGATAGATCAGTTAAATCTGCTGTACAGAGGATTCCATGATTCAAGTGGTTCGGGTGTTCCTCTTTAATGGATGATAACTAGAGTTATGATAGGGTTAGGAACATCAGAATTTTTGTATTATATTTGACTGAAAATGTTTTACTTATGTAGAAAACACGGTTTTTGGGTGGTCTTTCCCTTTAACACCATTTAAGTCATATACCAAATGTTACGTTAGTTTCACGTTTTATTTTATACTGGGATGTAAAACTCTTGGCTAGAGAAGATGATCTGGCCTTAATGATTTAATAAGCGATCAATCCTGGATTTATTCGCCTTGTTATTAACCACGTAAATTATTTTTATTTGGAAGGCCATAATCTTGGTTCGTTTTGTCTACTTTATGGAACTGAGTCCCGTAAAGCGCCGCCCGCTGATAGTGTTTTTTACTGGTGCAATTTGGGCTATAAACCTATGTGGACTAGCTTTAATATGTTACCTCCTGCAAGGTCAATCATGGCGAGTTGTACAGGTCGTCATTTCTGCACCTGCGTTTTTGGTAATAGTAGAAGCAATGTAAGTATTAACTGTTCTGTTATTTTTGGGAGGGGGGGGGGGGGATTCAATTGCGTGAATGTATTGCTTGTCTTTAGTTCAAAGAACGTATGCCTTTATTTTCAAAATACATCTTTAAATTAGTTATTTTATTAACTTGAACTAAACTGACAATTTATTTATTGGTTACGATAACCGAATAAACCAAGAAGTTATTATCCATATGAATCTTTATTGGTTTTATGTTATACAACTTCTAAATGCCACTAAAAAACTCATTTATTAGTTCTTTAGTTGGTTCGAGGGTTGGTCGGTGCTTGGGTTGGTTGATATATTTATTTATTGATTGATTAATATAATGTCATATGTTACTTTAATAGTTACAGGATAAACGAGAAACTATACATAGTGTACATGTATATATACAATTACAATGCGCCCCCACGGCCGTGGCTTCATAGTCAACGTGTCTGATTACTAATTCCACTTCGATGTATTCATTACCACAAACGACCACAACAAACCAAAAACATGACAGGCGCTCCCTTTTAAAGTCGTGTTCAAGGGTATTTGACTTATATGTCGACGTATTGTGTTAAATTATTAAAACAATTATGTTTAAATTAATAGAAATCACGTCAATTAGAAGCTTCTCGCTTGTCACTAAGCCATATCGGGTGTGCACAACGACTTCTTCCCCGTAAGCCTAAGTCATCAAGCTTCTGACGAATGAAGTGCGTAAAATGTTTCACCATTTTAAATCAATATTTACAGTTAAATTAAATATCAAAAACGCAAACAAAGTTGTTGGGAACACGTTTTTAAAACATGTTTCGTAAGATGAACAAAGTTTTTAATAATGCTTGTGGACGCGTATCAGACAAACAGACGATAACAATGTTGAAATAAAGTTTAATCGGTCAACCCCACACTTGTCCGCAAAACTGTCCTACTTTTTATTCACAGAGTAATTAAGGAGTCTTTGATGTGGCTTTACGCTAACGATAGACAGGAGGAAGGTTCCAAACTGTTACGTGAAGCAATGAGAGTTAACGGTGTCACAGAGCAAATGTTTTTGTCCGATGAAAAACATAATGGTTTCGGGAAAAACGTAGAGCTATCTGAGGTATTCAATGGAACACATGCCTCCAAAGACGCTACAAGTTCGAAGAAGTCCGGCTTTGACAACCAGGGGTATAAAACTACGGAAGTGGATCATACCAACCGGGATATACAAGGGAATGAAAGTAGAAAAGATGTACAAAACAAGTTTGAAGAAAACGATGAATCGGACAAGGCAAACGTCTCGATGCTTGATGTTTTAAAAAACAGAACCACAAGAAAACTTACTTTGATAATAGGCTTCACCTGGTAAGTTACGGTAGCAAATCTGGTGTTTGGGTTGTTTAAAAAAATAAGATTTACTGATAATATATGTTGAGCCCCGAGGGAGACTCATTTTCTCTCAAGGCCAATATGCAAAGCAGGCATAAACATAGGGCCCGCAAGTATCTTGGGGCCCACTGGATATATTGAATACTGAAACATGCCAAGATTATTGTAAATTTGAGGCCTACCGAGGAGCTTGACCTAGGGCCCACAAGTAGGTAAATCCAGCCATGTATCCTCTTACTATATAATTATATATTATATAATATAATGGCAGTGAAAAAGATCATCTCATTCCAGATAACGTTTTTAGGCGGTAAACGATCTCTAGAATGAGACACAAACGTTGTGTAAAATAAATTTAAAAAACTTGTTATCCATACCAAGTCTTTGCCGTATGATATTTCCAACTTCAAACTGCCATTTAAAAAAGCAATAAATTGGTTGTTAACAGAAAATGTGAAGCGTTTTACTCTGTAAAAAAGTTAATGTTCCTCAGGTGCAACCTAAATACAGTATATGGCTCGGCTCGGAACACACTACACTAAGCTTGAGATGAGCCCTCGGACATACCTGTAGATATATGCAATTACGTACCTGGACTAGTTCTGACCCACAGCCGTGTTTCTGTGCTTAGCGCTTCTTCACTGAACCCCTGACCGGATTGTGTCCCTCTGTAGACCCCCAGGTAGTCAAACGAGGTGACTCCGACAATCACAGGGACAATCTGTACCAGGTTTCATCCTGCTTTCCATCGTATTTTATTAAAGTAGAGCAGACCTAGAAATGAACAATCCGTAAAGTGAGTATACGACGTTAAATCGCAATCCTTCTAACAAAAATATATCTTTCTGGTTCACGTTAATTTACAAAGTAAGGATTTAGTAAGATGTATATTTACAGTAAATGTAAACATGAAATGACCATGCGGTTAATCCGTGTTAATATTGTTTTTCTGATTTACAGTGTTAATAATAAAAACAACAACAACAACAACAACAAAGCACACTCACAAAAAGGCTAGTATCATGTTGTCTGATTTTATTTCAGGTTCGTAAACAGTTTGGTTTACTATGGTATATTCTTCATGTCTAACGATTTAGCCGGGGATAGATTTGTGAACTTTTTCCTCAGTTCTTTTGTGGAGATACCGGCCAATGTCGCTCTGTATTTCTGCTTGAGATAGTGAGTATACCACTTAATTTATAGAGGTTTTAAAGGTGACTTCGTGGCTATTGTTGTCCATCGATATTTCAAGCAATAGGCAACCTAAGCTGCTGGGGAACCTCATGGACATTACCTGTTCAGGGCTCTAGCCAATACAAAAAGGCTCACAGCAGTCAGTTTCCAGTGACCATAGGAAGTATAATGGTTGGCAGTCAAATACACATATCTTATTTACAAGAAGAGAGAAAAGCCAAGTTATTGTGCGATCTATTTATCTATTATGTTTAATTTACAGTTTCGGCAGGAGGAAACCATTGGTTGGACTACATGGTCTCTGTGCTGTTTCCTTACTTCTTGGAGGGATAATGATGGCTACTCTACGTACGTATGAACTGATACCTTCATAGTATTCCGTTTAGCTCGGGTAAAGTCAATATCTTTCATTCTAGTACGTCTTAAGGTCTTGCTGGACTCCTTGGTCTCAAAATGAACCAAATTTTTTTATCGTTTAGATGAGAAGTTAGGTTTTCAAACTATATACAAAACTTTATGTGCCAAAATATGGCACTTCATTTTTCAGCAAACTCTACATTTTCCAAGGCTTATTTCTAGAAAATTACTCATGTTAGCACAATGCCATCATTTAAACGGCGCCTCATCTTTTACAAGTTCGTCCTTGATTTTTTAAAATGTTTCCTGAACGTTGTATTTTACATTTCTATAAGATTTTCCACTTCTGGGATCGTTCTAATCAAAATAAAAAAAAACAATGAGGCACCGTTCAAGGAATATTCTATTCGGTCAACAAGTTAATCTAATCGTTATTGCACTTCGAGAAATAAACCATGAAAAATGCAGCCTAATTTTTTCTGTTGACATTTATTCCTTTTGGAATATTTTTAGAAATAATAATTGGATTTTCAACACATTCACATATATGTAATCATGAGTATTCAAGCTTTCCAAAAATATATACATATACATGTATATGGTCCATTTTTATATTCTTCTCCCTAAGACCCTAAACACAACGGGTGTTTTGAAAATCGATCAAGGGGTCCAGCAAGACCTTAAACATATTTAAAAGTGCAGTACAGCGATCACGGCCATATATACAGAGTTTTGACCAATGACATTCTTTGGAACCTTCTTCTGGCCAAACTGTATCTTAACTACATTACTTAACATCAGAACACATTCCACCTAAGTACCAGGAAATCAGCACCTAACGGGAAAGGAACATGCACACTTCTAAGCACATTTGATCCCTGTAGATATTCCACATATTAAAAACAATGAATAAGTAGTTTTAAAATTTACAGTTTATAGTTTTGAAACAAAGGGCTGAAATGACCTTAGGATATGTTAGACATTGGGTTAACATGCTGAACTACAACCGTATCAACTCTTCCGTGTAACAAAACATTTCGATACCGATTTATCTATAGACACACTTGCCGATTATATCTATTTTGTATATAAATAGTTTAAAAAAAAATTTATTATCGATATGAACTTTATGTGATTGTCTGATAACATATATCTTGACAGAACTTTTGGTATTTAACTTTCTTTCACTCACAGCCCCCAACCCACACCACCCTTCCATCTTCCTACCCTTTGCCTTTGGCAAGATGTTTTAAATATCAGTAATGATATCAGCTGTTAAAAAAACATTATATTTTATTCCAGCAGGGCATTTCTATGAAAAGTGTACGATGCTGGTCTGTTGAATATTGTTATTTACACCTGTAAGCTCGCAGCCAATATACGTAAAGGAATTTTCGAAAAACAACCAACACAGACGCAGATGTTTCAAGACGCTTTAATAACAACACATTTATTTTTATTGTGGTATGTTTTAGAACATGAATCCCGATATGTAGTAATGCAAGTCGTCTCTGTGATTGGCAAGTTTGGTATTACTGCCACCTTCTCTCTTATATACGTTTATACCACGGAGGTTTACCCAACAAACTTCAGGTAAGTTTGTTTTCCTTAACATTTTACCATTTTCTCTGGTCATTGGTTACTAAGCCGATTTTGAATTCAATAAGGGCTATTAGCTCCCACGGCCACCCATCCATTGATTCACATACTCACTACTTTGGTATTTTTTATGTTCAATGGTAATACAACTGGTTGCGAATATTTTACCCTTCGCTCTTTGCACATCGATCTTTATAAAAAGAACAGGCCCGCGTGCTTTCTACGATGATTGAAGACAGTTTTATTTTAACCGTCTTATTTTCTCGGCCCATACGTGTTTACAAATAAAATATATGCTCAGTACATTTTGAATACTTTTGAACGGCTTTATAGTATTGTTTTCAGTAGGTAAAGTAATGTTTAACAAGCTATAAATTAAACTGAAATTTTTAACAGTTCTGTGTTAGAAAAGGTTGACCATGTTTGGGTTTCTATTATCAGAAAACAAAACAACAAAAACATTAAAACAAGAGTTCCGAGTAAGCTCAGGCAATGTTCGAATTGAGTATACAGCTTCTTGATTTTAGTGAATGATGGTGTTTGAATAAATTCTTTATTTAAAAATGGTGTTTGGGTATATCATGCAATGTCGTCACTTGCAAAACCCATAAAGTCAATTATACTACTGTTGCCGTATTATTGTTGTCCAACTTCTTAATGCTACACAAATAATCTGAAAGGCAGTTCTAATTTAATCCTGCATCATGCATATATGGCATCTCCTTTTGTATTTGTTTACTATACTAACAAGGAACGTGACGTAGCTTAGTGTGTATCATAGTGGTGTATATAACCGATTCCAATGTACCGCTTACAGTACAGCGTCTTTCTCGGCGTTAAAGACGTTGCCAACATGTTCTTGGATACGCTTATACATATGATCTTTTTGGTGATCATATATTGCAACTATATACTTATCATGAATATAACAGCGTGTTATATCTTTGATATAATTCGACAGAGATGCTTTTGTCATATTTATCCGTAGTAGATTTATGCTTTTTGCTTTTATGATGTTTGATGAAAGCATATAATTGTGCGACATGTGTCATATCACCACGATAGTACTACGGGTCTCGACGACTTATTTTGTTTGATTTTGATGTAATTACATTACAGGACTACTGGTTTAGGGGTAGGATCATTATTTGCCCGCTTTGGATCATTTCTAACCCCTTATTCAGGGGCTCTGGTAAGTACATGTATCAGATGTTTTTTGTTTAATAAGTTATCGTGACTGTTTTTTGTGCTTGTTTAAAAAACCATTCTGACCGTTAGCATGGAATACAACCAATATTTCCCCTCTTCTATTATGATATTCCCCATCTCTATTTACTGACCGGGTAAAGAGATACACACTGTATAAAATAATGTTAAACAATTGAATTTACTGCTTTACAAGAAGATTAAAACCATTTTAAGTTATTACCATTAAGAGCAACAAAATAGCTGTATGAGTCAGCAATAAAATACTGTTTGTTTTCATGCTTACGTGTTATTGATTCACGGACTAAAACGCCTTGTTTCAGAAATAAAATGTTAATAGGCAAATTATGTTCGTGTAATGAAAACTGTCAAAAAAGGAAAACTGTTATGACACACATAACTTACATTACACCGATGCGTAAGCGATGGCAAGAAATACAATTAGGGTTTATCTTGGTAAATGTCAGTAAAGTTCTTGGTCGGGAGTTTCGAGTGAAGCCACAAGTGCCCCCTAGCGGGAAAACCCCACAAGAATGCTGTGGAATTCCCTTAGCTGGAGTTCAACACTGAATGTCACAAATCATCCCTCTCATCCACACGTTGCTATGGCATTTCCCTTTATGCTTAACCTGGTGTGTCCAGTCTGAATTCAGATGTGAAACCTTTTTTGGGGTAGGGTAAGCGAATGGGTAGAAATATTATGTCTGAGGTGAATCCGATACGGTACACCTTTTCCCCAATGATCATCACCCCGATCACGTTGAGCCATGCAGGATATGTCTTCTGAAACGTTTTTTTTTCTTCTCATTTTAAGGCACGCCAGATTCCTTGGGCTCCGGGAATAATTTTTGGTGGTTTCAGCTTGATTATGTCAGTAGTTCTACTGTGGGTACCGGAATCCCACAACGTAACTCTTCCTCGGACTTTGAAGGACGTCGAAGTTTTGAAAACGGGGGAAAAGATGGACGAAGAGATCCCGGAAAAGTTTGTTAAACTGAACACCCACTGACTGCCGAGTTGGGAAAGATTTCGTTGTTTTGATTGTTATTTCTGTAAAAACAGATACACGTTAATTATCTGATGGTTGTCAAATGGCTATTTTATCAACATCCCACTTTCTCACTACCTCACTTTTCAATGTAATGCAATATAAGAGAGAACAAATATAAAACATCACCTAGAGTTGGCTAAATTATTTATTGTCTATACAGTATATATCTGGCGACAGGCAGTTATGGTTGTTATGGCTGAATTCTTTACCAAACGGTTTACATTGTCTTTACTGTATCTGACGACTTTACATGGCTATACTGTATCTGGCGACTGATAGTATTGTTTGTTATATGACTGAATTGAAGAATGCAGATAAACATGACCCTATGTCAGAACATCTTTCGACTTTTTCCGTACCGCTACAGATATTTCAGAGGTGAATGGAAGCAATATGATCACACAAAAACGCGTAATGTTAACCACCGGATGTTTTGTGCGCATGCATGGAAATGAACCACAATACTCCCCAGATTTGTACCAAAAAACACGCCAAACAAACCCATTTATGAGGGTTATTTAATATTTGAACAAAACACTTTTCCTTTCTTATGTTTGGAAATAATACAAATTTGTGTTCTCCAAGTAATTTAATAATAAAATAGCTCCGATGACGTCATCATGTCAACACAAGAATAGCCTTCAGACATAAACAATTAACACATTGATAACTCAGTCATATGAATCTAAGCGAGTTATCTCCCGTGATTGCCATCCGAAAAAACCCGCTCCATGGCCGGAGTTTATTTACGGAACGGAAATGGCCGAGGGATGTTCAGACGTGACATGACTCGTCCCCATAGCATCGGCATTGTGATTTTTAGTCAGATGTAAACACTTCATGTGACGTTCATGTGGGTTGTGCAGGAGATATCACATTTGGTGGTTCCGCGAATTCCAGTAAAGTGTACTAAATTTGTTTTTGTAATTAATGCGAAGATAACAGTACATTAAAACACCAAGTTACAAGCAGCCACGGACGTTGTAGTATAGTCATTGTTGTTAACGGCCTTTAGGCATATACAAACTAATAAATTATCATTGTCAACTGGAAATGTTATAGTAGGCTGTGCTTCGAATTAAACAGAATTCTGTTGATTCCCTGACCGAGTGCGGTTTTCATACTTCATGCGCTTAACGCCTGAAGGCGCTACTATACTAAAAAGGCAAAAGAGAATTACCACATCCGTTGGTATGAGTAAATGAAATTGCCGCGGTCAATTATACTTCCAAGGGAGGGGTGTCTTTATCAGCTTTATCAGGCTTTATCAGTAGGAATTAACTTATTTCATTAAACTTTTATGTATGACTAGCGGCGATATAGGTTTGGGTTTTAGTTTATTTAAAGTTTTGCTGAAACTCTATAGGAAGATTTTCTGTTTTACTGATTAAGGCGATCCAAAATTTTGAAACAACTTTTGAGTCTCCTACCCCCGGAAATCGTACAAAAATACAAAATGTATGTTTTGGAAAAGCCGTGATTAAAATGTTCGAGATAAACTCAAGTTTCTACGTGAAATCGGCAAAAATCTTATGTGTTCTATTAAGACATTTTAAGATTTGCTATCATCTCAAAGCCTGCGCCAACAGATCAATTGCAGTCAGCTAGTTAAATACTATACACACTTCTTGGTCGGTCTTTAAAACTACGTATCTGAAAAATAAAACACTGTAGCGAACCTATAATATTTTCTGATAATCTATGCACTTTAATTAACTACACTTTATCAAAGACTCTATAACATGCTAACCAGAAAGCTAAATAAAAACGAATGTAGCAATTTGTAGTCAAAATGTCGTACTTGAATTAGGCAAAATGCACTATGAGAATTTCTGGAAGTGACATAGCATAGCGAACCACGGAATTAGAATGTCTTCAAGTGACAGCATATAACGAACCTCGAGATTAGAATGCCTTCAAGTGACAGCATAGCGAACCACGGAATGAGATTGTCTGCAATCGACACAGGAGGGCGATCCACGGAATGAGATCGAATATCTTCAAGTGACCTAGCATAACGAACCACGGGATTATAATGTCTTCAGTCGACACAGCATAGCGAACCACGGGATAAGAATGTCTAAGTGACTTAGCATAACGAACGACTGGATTAGAATAACTGGATCAAATAATGGAATGCCGTTCAAATGCAGTAGGCCTAATGATTAATAAAGTTGGTCAATTAGTGACATCTTAGTTAATTGTTGAATCTGGAGCAATGGATGGTTTATGGACCTTCTGCATATTTCTAGCATTGCTCTTGTTAGTCACAGGCACCCATCTATTTTTATGGGCCATTTGTATCACCCGTTACAGATAGCCCGATTTCAGATCAAGAAACAGGACGAAAGCCTTCTCTCGAATGATGTTCATAGCGGCTTCTCCTTCGACTCCATTACAGCATCCGGGATCCAATTAATGAATGACGCAAACTTGGAAATCCGACACATTTTGAACATGCAAAACACACTTCAGGTAAATGTAAGCATATTTAACTCATCAGGATTCATCTCAAATTCATCATTCTCGAAATGTGTTTTAGCGCACATAAAAATAACCGCCACATAAAACCTTCTCGCTGAGACTCGCGGGCTAGAGATGAGCAGGTGATCGGCATCTGCAGCCATGGTAACAGCGACCGACGCACGCGGACACATGTATCCATAATCGAGTGTGTTGTTTAACATACAGTTACACCTATTTTTTTCCGTTCATATTCCAATGAACGTAAACAAAATCTGTAGCTGAGTTTAAACAGAGTTGGCCCTGTTAGTCAAATGTTACGGGTTTGATAGCTGATGGACGCATTCAAGCTCTTCTTTAGATTGACAAATGTATGTAACCATGCGGAGTTTTCCGCCTCATTTGCTTCTTTCCAAATAATTTCAAATTGATTTGTACAAACATTGATGCACTTTAGCGATTTGTAGGGCTCTTATGACAATTAACTATCTCCGGTAAGATGAACCGGGAAGCTACAATCAAGGAATGGGCTGTCCTGGTGTATCGAGACGGGAAGTTATCACCAACCAGTCGATGATTTAATATTGTAATACAACAACTGTTTCAAAATTTAAGTAAATAAAACAAAGCAGTAGTAGACTTAATAGTTAAAAAACATTTATAATCATCCAAAATTATATAAATTACATGAGGCATTTAAGCATTTTGTGAAGTTCTGATTAAAACAAAAATGAATAATGGTAATAACGGTATATATCAGAAAGTAAGGGTATACAATGTCATATCAAGTGAAGAAAATTCAGTCATAATTGGTATATTCAATGTCAAAAAGTTTTTGGCATTGATGATATTAATTTTTATCAAGTTAGATTAGTGCCAAGTCAATCGTAGATTCTGGTACAGGACTTGTATTGGCGGATGGGATGGCTAATGCTGTGACGCTGTCTGGTCTACGGATGTTCCTGTTGTTTCTGTTACTGTCCTGAGGCTTACCAGGCGGTGATGGCATACTCATCTTGGGGTCGGGGCTCCCAGTAAAGTCATTTTGTTTGTTTGGGCAAGGCAGTGGCCTTGTCACAAATTTATCCAGATTTGCTCTCCTTGAAGATTTATCCATGGAATAAGAAGGCGGCTGGGGCAG
>JAVFBX010162260.1:0-15129 GCA_034783855.1 Mopalia kennerleyi
CTAAAAGCTCACATTGTACACCTGAGAAACCGGCTAATGCTATGATAAAGAGTGCATGCAGATGATAAGTTGGTGCTTGTGGACAGACAAGATAATTTCTTTATGGTACTGAACAATATGGAGGTATAAAGAGAAAATCTGTCCATTGTTAAAGCCTTGGAATCCATAAATGCTCCTACTCATCTGGAATAACAGGGATTTGTCAGTGGTTTTCCTTCCATCACACAGGCCTTTCTTGCTCATTGTTCTCTCAAATAGTTTGAAGACAGCACAAGGCGTTCTGTCACACTGCTCCTTACCTTGCGTTCAATAAACTATTGATGTGGCTATGATAGCATGCACTTACACTGCAATACCTCCTGGAGAGACACTATATAATGCACCTGTCGCTACATACGGCACATCTCTATAAATCCTATCGTTAACTCGTTCTGATTCAGCATATTAATTATAATCTATATACATTTATTAGTTAATAACACCAATAAATTGATTTAGAGAGATTGATATATTGAAAAACATTTAGCAATCTCGGCAATAATTGGACTATTGATAAATGGTCATTAACAAACATTTGGATCTTATATTTATGACACTGGGTGACCCATGCCCCTGTTAGGGTTTAGTACATCGGTGGAAAATATATCCTGTCTTGTAGAGGTCAGTTAAGGGAATAAATGATGCTCAAATTACAATGAATCCTTGGTGCACCTGTGTACATGTAACTGGTCATAGTTTAAATTTAACGCATTTGAGTTAAATTTTCAGGTGTAGTTCATGTAACTTTGTGTTTTTTCTTTTTTTACACTAAAAATAATTCCAACCATTGCAGGTAAATTCCTTGGAGCTCACCTTGGATGGGCTATGTTCACATTTCTTTTTTATCAAGTTATCAAAATTGTGTACAATGCAAAACAACGTTTTGGTGCAAATAATATGTCTGTAAATATGTTTCACTTTCAACATTTCCTCATAAGTAGACCACAGTAATCAGTGGTACTGTGGGGTCTTTAAAAACCTCAAGATTAATCATCTGAATTTTGAACAATTCAACAATTGAATTATACTGACAAAGAAATTCAATCTATTTTTATCAACTTAATTCCTTGAACTGTCCTTCACCAAGTACATTTCACCAGTATTTATCCAATAAGTTTTCTGTTGTCCTGATGCTTTCTGAGCTAAGACACTTTGTTTGTTCCGTTGGTGTTGGTTTCCTTGACTAATTGGACTGCCATGTCATCATTTTGAGTGAAATAATCTTACTGTAGAGTAAAGTGACTACTCCAAAGAAGGACAAAAAATTCATCATCCTTCTTTGGAGTAGTCACTTTACTCTATTATGTTAAGCTTGTCAGTGGAAATTCTAATAATCTTACTGTAGGTTTATAAGTTGATATAATTCTAAAAAGTTAAAAGAGGGGGGAGGAGGGTATTCAGTTATCAAGATGTTATATTTGATTACATTTGATATGTTTACCCAAGCCTGTCACATGCTTTATATTTTACTACTTTGGTCCCCTTTTCTTTTGGGATTAAAGCATACAGTCTGTTAGTGTGTTCAGGGGCCAGTTATCCCCTATATGTGTGTAATTACCATAGTGAGTTTTCACTGTTAACGGTCTTATTGGGATAGCAGTTGATTGGTGTGTTTTGTTTCTCTGTGACATGAGAGTACCACGTGAAGTGGTATCGGGTTATTGGAGGTGTGTGGACGACAGGGCATCAACACCATCATAGACCTTTCTACTGCGGACCTATTCAACAAAAGTCAACCTTTCAGGCTGGCAGCTCTAACTAAATGGTATTGATTAGTAATGAATTCAGGTTAAAGACACCTCAGATTTCAGGCCTTCATTAGCATCACCTTACAGAGTATAACACAAGAACAACAATACTATATGCTTAATGCTGCTTAATTCAAACACAGGTATCAGGTAAATAATATATAGAAGATCTATGTATGTGTCGTGAAATAGAAGTGTTTCCATCACTTCTGTAAAGTAACAGTTCTTCCAAAGACACTTTCATTCTAACATTTTGCTATTACACTTCTGAATGCTTTGGTGTCAAATTGTTGATGTCACTTCAAAGGTTATGACCTTTGTCACCACATTTCACATTATTTAAAGACTTATCTTGATTTCTCTGATTAGCTGTATATTATCCCACTCCAATAATAATTGTGTTATTTTTGTCTTTTCTCATACTTTCTCACATTACTTGTCATGTAACGGTAGTCAGCCAACATGTTATCTTTAACGTCACATGACGTTTTGCCTACAATAAATGATAATAAAGCCAGTAGTGCACCATAATTTAATATTTATGGTATTCACTCTTCACTTTGCAGCACCCTCTATTCATTATCTAGAATGTGTGTACATGTAAGTAACATTTGGAAACCTCTGAACAACCTTAGACTAGAAATCCTGACTGACTGTTAAGATCAGACATTAATTCTTTCTTCATCTACATAGATCCATAAACCGCTGGAGTTATAGTTGTGTTCATCACTATAACCTCACTATTGTGAGCATCACTTCAATGCCATTATCATATCAATAGTCAACAGTATTGGGATAACCCCAACAGAACACAAATGCAGTGCATACTTCCATTGTTAATATTATTCAACAATTACATGAACAGGACACATCATCAGATATTTTGGATAAAATTATAAAAATATGAGTTAATTTTCAATTGCACTGGATAATTTTTGAATTTCTTTTAAGAAGATAAAGAACATTCATATACAAATCGTAACTACAGGATATAGATAAAATAGTACTTGTAAAATCATCATTTGCATTCTAATAATGACACTCAACGTATTAAAACTATCAAGTCAGTATATTACCGTACCTTGTCGGAACAACAATTGCTTTGTACAAAATTGAAAGTTAATCCAGTGTACAGAATTGAAATTTAGCTACTGCAAGTGTTTTACACTTAAATTTATCATTTTTTCAAGAAATCACAAAAAAATGTATTTGCACTATAACAATTTTGAAGATTATTCAAAGAGAGATATTGTACTGACAACAATGTATTTCTCAAGATTTTTGTGTAGAATATCTGTAAATTTTGATAAACCTGTAACATGAATCATGGCTGTGTACAGACCACTTCACAGAATGTCTCTGTATGATGAAGTTTATAAAAGTCAGTCATCTCAACACAGCTTTAGGCTTCTGAGAATACCTTAATGACAAAATGGAATTTTCTGATTCTCAAATACGAATTCCTCCAGGATGAGAGCACAAGTAATGCAATCGTTTCAAATCATTGATCAAATTAAGTTCAAAATCAAGCAAACTATAATTTAATTTCTCGTTGCCTTCCAGTCAAGTAAGATTAAAATATGCAAGTTTTAGTGCTATGAATGCCCGCTAAAGCCACACCTCACTACCGCTGCTGATGTATTTCAATGAGTGAATTAGAAACGCTTGACGCAAATCCATCTTATTACTTTAGACAGATATTTTCACTGATAGAAATGAACACCATAAAAAACTAAGTGAACTGTGAGAAAAATTCTCATATCTTTATTGAATGCATAAACATTAAAATTAGGTGTTCATCTAGAATGGTAAAAACATTTCCAAGTTAATTTATAATCAATTACCGTGGTATTTTACAGAATGAGGAATATTCTGATGACGGGCGAACAATTCATACACAAGTATGTATGGAAAGTAAAAACCACTTAGACAGAAAAATCTCAACAACTATTACAACTATTTTATAAAAATAAAGCTTTCATTTCAACAGCTGAGGACCTGCAGTCAATCAATATATAGTGGACTGCTTTTCACAATAAGTAACACTTTTTTTTTCAATGTAAAAAAGAAATGATTGTTTCATATGTCTAACAGAAAAAGGCGTTTTTCTGATAATCAATGTACATGTAATAAAAAAAAAGACAAGACATTTTTTGTTTAATATCTAAAATAGGAAAGCTGTTTTACTTGTAATCAATGTAAAAAGTTATGTTTTTTTGTTTCGTATCTTAAATACTAAAACGCAGATTTCCCAATAATATTTCACAGCTGGTTTTTTATGGCCATCTTTACAAGATGGTGTGCGTTTACGGCTTAAGTTATCTTTCAGGCATCCAATCCTATGAGATGATGCTATTGGCTATCTGAAAAAGTTGAAGGCACCCTTACACCACTTGTGAGGCTTCCACTCTCAGAGACAAGCCATGCCAAACTTATCAGAGGATACACTTTCCTCGATTAGAAGCCTTAGAACATTTGCCACAGCCATTAACCAAGTTCCTGTGAGTAGTTGAGATAAGACTTGATAGGTGAAAACAGCCTTCATCTTCTGTGAAATTCAGCCAAGCAAAGACTAAGACTATGATGAAAACTTGACGAGTATCATATTTAGCGAATAACAAGGTAACAGAGAGCAGATGTGGACAAGAACTCAACACATTACAAACACTTGGTTCAGTTTAAACATAACCATTGACCATTACTGACACTTAATGAGGAAAGGTTGGAATTGGAGCAGCTTTGCTTTGGTTGCAAAAGGAAAATTATCCCTCTTATTAGGTAGAGATAAAAGCTTACAGGCTACTTCTGCGTGGGTGGTATGGGAAGAATGAAGTATAACAATTTGAACACATATATATATATATATTATCATACTTTCTCCTGGGCTATACAAATCATCTTAAGATTAGGTTTGTTTGATTGGGGGTTAACGCCGTACTTAAAGTTATTTCACTTACATGACGGCGTACCAGCCCAATGGGTGAAGAAACCACCACTGGCAACAAACACAAATATCACAGGACAAAAACAGGACACTCACAGGACAATACAGATAAATCACAAACATATTGATTTCCTGTTCCCCTTTAGCTCAGAAAGCACCGGGGCAACAGGAAGCTCCCTTACACCACTGTCCTTGATATTAAGATCTGATCAGAAACTTGCCTATGAGAGTTAATAAAGAAAGAGAGATAATTCTTCAGTTTTATTAGTAAACATCACTAACCCAGTATTATAATAATTTTGGGGAATATATATATTTGAAAGATTAATCACACTGACAGAGTAGAAGTAATATAACACATCTACATTTAGTCTATACAATAGGACGGAAGAAGGAGCCATTTTAAAAAAAAAATCCTATAAAATTCTGTTCTCATAGTCTACATGGTCATTGAAAAACACAGGAAATTCTGGAAAATAGAAACCAAGAAAAAAAAAAGTTGTAATACTCTATACAAAGAAAAAACACTTATAGAGAATAGAGAAGTGAGTTCAAAAAGGAAACTGGTTTAAATAATAGAAGAGATTTCCCATAGGCTGTAGAACTTCTTGTGGATTATGTCAATGTTCTCAAGTCTAAAGGGCACTTGACTTTATCATGCTATCAAAGACTTGATATAGCAACAAATGTAGCCGTATCTTTGTGTTCATTTTTATATATTCTTTTGAGAAAAGTAAAATTAGTCTCCAAACTTTACAGAGATGGGAGTCTAATGTACAGGGCCAAAAACACATGTATCCTTTTTTTATCTTCTGCATTGGTTTATTATTGTTGTAAAAATTTATTTTGAGAACAGTGAAATGAATCTCCAAACTGTACTAATAGAGGTGAAGGTGTGAGACTAATGTACAGGGTCTATAACTGAGTGGCAATCCTGAGCAGGGCTTCTCAAACTGAGAAGATCATTTAGTGATAGACAAATCAGGCTACCTGTCACCTTATATCAACAACCGTAAAGAGAGCAAGTGTTAACAAAATAAACAGTGGCAAGAAGGCCTGTAATAGAGGAAATTACATTGAACTTATCTACAGACCAATGATAGTGCCTCTGTTTATCTTGTATACATCACAGGGCTATAAGTTGTGATAGTCTCACAGCTTAACTATATTGTTACATCAGCCAATACAAGATCTTTAACAAATAAACAGAAATCTGCTTCAATTGTATATGTCAAAGATTACTTGATTGATAACTTACACGTTATAAGCGAAAACATAATAGAAACCAAATTCCATTTGTGCTACTCTTATATTTTCTTCAGAGATTACATGTACCTTCTTAATACAGATGGTGATTTTTATAAAAAAAAAGAAGATATAACAGGAAATCAAAATTTTTAATGCATACAGGTATACAATTATTAGGTGAAAATATTTGTATTTAATCAAAAATATAGAAATCATTCTGTGAGTGTGACAGGGTAGCTAATTATAAGTTACTACATGTTGAGAAATCTTCTGAAGAGATAACCTAGCCTATCTCCCCATCATCCTTTTGAACACGGTTACCTGTTTTTTTTTTGCTGGCTAATGTGTTATGTCAGTGTTCTAGGTATGTTATGATTGTAGGTTCTGGATTATACAAGACACAATTAGTGTCTTATAACAGATAGCTTAAGTGTAAACACACATCAAAGAAAACATGATATCTTCCATGTGTAGAGCCTCAATAAAACCAGATTACATCTAAGCAAGGAGGGTTCCAGTAACCCTTCCACCATCCCTTAGACATGTACTGTTTATATGATGTAATTTTGAAACTAGTAAATAATTGAAGTAATCATTTGGGACATGGCTGAGTGTTACTGTTACTCCATTAGTAAGTACAATCATAATGAGTCTCTAGAACCACTGTAATAAAAACATAGCTAATCATTCAAGTGTTCCATAGCTCTTCAGGAGTTCCCAGGCTTTTTTTGTATTCAATACAATTCGCTATGCTTGCAAGCTGTAGTGGCTATTTTGGGGTAAACGTTTTGAAACTATAGTTAAATCAGTGTGTGTAAGGAATTAGTTTAATGCACCAATAAAATTTGCTCAGCTCCTAGCTACTTACTGATTTACTGCAAAATAAGTCATTGGTTTGTATAGGGGCTCTAGGAAATGCTGGTAATAAATTCCACATATGCTGAAGTGTTCAGCTGAATAATGTGACGTAAACAACCTGTCAAAAGCCATAGGTATGTGTCAGGTAATATGCCTGGTTTCGCCATCTTCAGTGAAGTTAAGAAACAAATCATAGCTTATTCACAGGTTAGGTATGAAGCAAACTAGGAGGCAAACATTACACCTGTCAAATAGTGCACATTCCTAACAAACCAGGCTCTCCTACCTGAAGTGGTGTTCAAAAGGTAGCGTAACAACTTTCCACAGAAAAATTTCTGTTCGCTGAGAAAATTTTTTTCCAAGAATTACTGACACTTATCATTTGGAGTAGGGAGTAGATCTAAAGATGAGCTTACATGTAAGCATAAAGCTGAAACTCAATTTACAAACACAAATAACAATTTAGTCAAGCTGTTCAAAAATCTAAGTAAATATCTCTGTTATAGCAATATTCTTTATTCATACGTACGTAATGTTTTTCATTAGAATAAAAGGCCTGCAGAAAACATATGTTGGTAATAAATGGTCTCCATAGATATAATCAAAGGGCACTGGTCAGGTAGATCAATAAATACAGATTTTATCTTGATGGCTATGGTTAATACAGTTATGGGAGATTTCTTCTAGTCAAATCTATGATAAGCACCGTCAGGCTTCCATCTTCAAATACCCAGCTTAAGCGGAGCTTCAAACCTAGATTCAGTATGAAAATGTTGCCAAGGAATAACATATGGTGATGTGTTCAAGTAATTCCAGCAACCTGCTCATGCAGAATTTATCTGAGATAAACCTCAATCCAGCACATAAGTACTGCACCATGTGTGCCATGATTTCTAGCAGCCATGTACTGTCTTCCTCAATAAAGATAGCTCCCCTGTCTCTTTAAGCTAATTGCCCCGCACATAACTGGAAACGATGCCAATGGGTAGGCTCTTTAGAAAATTACACCTGAACGGCCAGCCTTTGATCTGGCTTCCACCAAGGAGGGGAAGTATTCCATAGCTACACATTCTATATACACTGTTTAAGGGCATATATATATTTCAAGTAAATATTTAGTAGTGTGTATCTGGTAAAACAGTTAACATAGACCCCATTATACACATGCATATGTATCTGATAAGATTTCGCAGTCTCCATATATAAAAGCAGCAACAGATGGGAAGCCAAACGTAATAGAATTCTTAAAATCATGTATCAAATAATAGTTTAAGGTAATACTGTATGCCCATTGTTTGATATCTCATGAGGTTCTTATTTAATATTTTAAATCTCATACTTCAAAGAATAATTTATTTTTATAACTGACGCACTCAAAAGTAATATTAATTTTTTCTTGTTTCAATTGGCAAGTTGTCCTAATTAATGAGGATTAAAACGCAAAACAAATACTTATATACATTTTTTTATAAATGAAGTTATAATCATTATACGCTACCTTACATTTGCCAAATGTGCAATATGTGAAGAAAGCAACAATTATTGGTTATTCTTTTTAAAAAAAAAAGGAACAAAACATTATGAAATCTTTATCTGAGAAACAAGTCAATTTTGATCTGAATTTCTCTGAAGAGCCAAGCAATTTCTGCGCTTCATTATTTGTCAATGCAGATAGTGCTTCAGATGGCATCATAATAACATGGCTGGGTCTTGAGAGAAAACATGTCAACATAGTCTTTGTATTTTGCGGAAGTAATAGGGAATTTCTATAGCCTGTTTCTGAAAACTTCTGGATATTAGATTTTAACCAGTACATGTAATTACAAAGAATACAATGTGTGTTTTATGAGAGAGCATCAGGAGTGGACACGTAACAGTAATAGTGGCGAGAAAACCTGTCGTGATATTGCACAAGTACAATTATAAGTGAACGACCAGATTACTTCTCTCCTCCTATTTCTACTTGACATTTAAGGATTAATTTAAACACTGACTGAGGAGAGAACGATCAACACATCAACATGGTGGCCGTAATGAAAGAATGTCGTCCGTTCAGACAAAGGCTGTAGCCTGATGAAGTCCTGTCAGGTGGAGGGGGGAGTATTAATTCTATAGCACAACTCAGCATTGTTATACTCTCTAACACACTGTCTTAAATACTTGTAAATACACTGCCTGGCATTCACTCTCCACAATAGGTCTCCTACTTTCATCTATGTGACCAATTTGAACAAGAAAGGCTCTGTTCTAGCCATTGATCAATTGGAGTCCTGTTTCCTGTTGCGGAAGTCAGTCAATGCTCCATCTTTCATTCCACTGAAACCTTGAAGATACATATACACAGAAATATAAATAAATGCTGAGAGAAACTTGTATGTGGCATGGAAGTCAAAACAGACTCGCTTAAAATGACGTTTTATTTTGCTGTACTGAACACAGTTACGTTCAAAACCCCAAATACAAAAAGAAAAGCACAGAGGTCAAATAGAAGCTTTGTCTGGAAAAGTGACAAGTTCTTTTAATATTCAACAAAAATGTGAATAATAGCTAATTTTGACAAGGATATATTTCTCAGTACAATAATAATAAGAAAGTAAATAGCATGTTTTCTAAACATTTATCATGAAATTATATCATGTATTTCAGATGGTACATGATTAGAAACCAATCAATGAGTTCAGTGGGTGTCCTATAGATTAGTAACAGTTGTGTCTTCAAGCAATATAATACCAAGTTCTTTAATCTGGCATTATCTTTCTTGGGACTAAATTCCTCAAGAGCCAAAGCAGCCAGAGGTATGTGAAATCCCAGTTCGCTATAGCCTGGTTAACCCGTAGAGCAGGCATAAAATGCCAGGAATAACATAAAATTGGGGTCATTCAGTAAATTCCTCTCAGATAATATTAAGTTCAAACATGTAAATCACATTTTCCCTGAAGCAGCCTCCATGATGACACAATTATACACAGCTATGGCCAAACATATACAAATATCATTAGAGATACATAAAACAACCCAGGTGCATTGAGGTCAATGCTGATGGATTTGTTATGGAAACATTAACTGCTGATACATTTATCAAATATAATATATCTGCAATTCTAATGTCCTTTGAATTCACAACACACATATTTATTTTCTGATTCACTAGTTTTCAGTCTTGTCAATATCGATACACTAGTTTCTTCATTGTCTACCATGCACGGCCATTGCTGCACTCTAGTATTCTGATGGTCAGTTACCATTTTGGTTGAAGTAATTGGCTGTGTAAATTGATAAAGTTAAGGACAAATGGCCAGAAGAAGTGTGTAGTTGTTGTCAGCTTCAGACTCTAAATGCTAGTGCTGTAATGAAATTCAATCAGAGACAGAGAGCTACGTGACATCAGAACACTGATTATACCAATCAAATTTCCACCAAAGCCTTTCTTCTACTTAACTATGATGCAGCCCCATACTTTACAGAAGTGTGAGACCATTATGTCATTTAAAATCTCCCGAAAAGGCATTAAATTGTATGTGGACAGCCTTCTCCTGGAAGCCTGTGTAAACACAGCCAGCCAGCTCCTCTGGCTTACCAATGTAAACATGAAGCGATGAATGGAAGTTTAGGAGGATGTTTTTGTCAGACAGAATTCTTCACACTGGAGGTAAAAACAAGTGCTTGACTTTCCTGGTCGAACCGGATGTAGAGAATTAGTTTTGATGCTCTTCTTATGAAAAAAAAGAAGATTTTTACACAGTAACCTTCAACAATTTTGTGAAACAATATCAGCCTTTAAAATCTCAGGACAATAAAAACCAATAATAATTCAATGAAAAATTCAATGAAAGTGAGATTCCAGTTTTATTTCCTAGACCCACTCTATCTTGGGAGCAATTCTAATCAATGGTGTCTTATATGAAACGGGACTCGCCGAATCTTTCTTGATCTGTCCTTAGATCTCGACAAATTATCATAGTAGCTAATTAAAACAAGTGCGATGAGAACTGATTGACCTAGTTTTGTTGAGCATCGAGCAAATCAGCGTGGATCGCCAATCCAAGACCCTTCAGACCTTATCCAATCAATGTAAACAGTGAACCATGAGGAAACATTCTGACCTGGCCATTGTCCGAAACTCGTTTAAATTTGTTCCTTGAAGAAAACATCAGTGATGTACAGATTACTGAGTCCTTTCAAGCTAGATGCCTTCCATCGACGGCATACACGCACATTAAGCCAGTGCTTGGTTACTCATAGGGGAAAAAACTAAATTCTAGCAAGGCACATTGCTGAACTTAATTCAGTCTTGATTGGTTCTGCGAATTGGTCAAGGTCAGCAGAAGGGCAACTGAATTTACTGACCACGATCTGAATCGACAGGGCAAATTTGGAGCCATTTCACATTGGTCATATATTACTTAACGGATGTCAATCAGACTGTCGTCCCTCTGCCAAGGAATCAAACCATTCCATCAATAACATTTCCCTAGCTTAGGTATTTATGGACTTGGGTTTGTACATGTACAATGACAGATGTTTATTTCGCCAACATAGCATCATAAATCAGTCTGTTAAGACTTGAATGACGATGAAAACAACAGGTGCAAGCCTAGATTTCTTTAGTCTATCAGAATAATCAAAGAAAGAGTTTTTAATGAAGCAGGTTCAGTCATAAAGCTGTGTGATATCAATGTGTTACAGGCTTGCCTATTAATATGTTGTGAACATAGAATAATAGCAGGGGAAAGCCATCCATCACAGTTACAATGACAGCCACAATCTCACTAACCTAGGCTGCATAGTTCTTGAAGCCAGGAAAACCTTTGGCCATTTGGAGACCTGGTTGAGCTAGAAGACGAACTTTATGCCATTAATATTTGGTGGTTATTCACACACAGCTACAATAAGAAGTTGAGGAAAAGAAAAGATCAGTTACATTTAACAATTCTATAAGAATATTGAAGAAAGTTGATAGGAAAGCAACCATTTTTCCCGATTTAATGACGATCAATGTTATACATTTTTTCTTGGAAGAATAACAGGTCAATTCCACAAAAGCTGAAGAAAAAGGATGTAAAAAAGATGTCCAAGAACTTCATCCCATACATACGGTAGTGTTAAATAAATAATTCATAGCTGTAGAGAGCACTTTAAACAGATACAACTTGATGCCAATGATATAATGCCTTTTTGCATTAATTAAACGTCAAATAAGATTGGCTATTCAAAAGGACACCTAAAATAAGCAAATTGATTGGAATATTTTTTTGGTATTTGTAAACATTGAGAGGAGCATGTACAAAAAGTAGAGCTGTTAATTCAGCTGGTGTGGAACCATAGTAATGTATGCACAGTCAAATCTCAATGTGGATCAATGGTTTGCTGGATGGATGTTTTTAGGAGAGGCTGAAATATGGGGGGAGACTCAGAATCTTCCTGAGATAACCAAAAAAAATGACTAGGTTTTGGAAGATTGGATCTATAGAGAGAGCTAACTTATGGAAACTTTTAAGAATCCTGCAATGCACATGCAATCTTTTTGTCACCTATAGATTAAACAAAGAACATAAAACCATAAAAAAATTTTTTATAGGATTTCTTCAATACAATACATATTAAGATAGAAGAGTATTATGAGCATTTTACAGAATGACTTATTTGATATCAAGTTGAAACTCTGGTCTGTAAGTAAACCATTTGCTTTAAGACTTCTCCCACAGACTTTTAAACGGAAATAAAACGACAAAAAGCAATGCACTTCTAGTTAAGTTGATATATGTTTAAATGTAGCGTAGTGAGACATTTTTATGTAAGGATCTGAGATAAGCATTATGTGTTGTCGGATGGAGAGACTTCCAGAGAGCTCAGTGTTAAAACGTTCTGGTAACTCTGCAAGAAGGTTTAATAGGGCCGGCTCTCACAAGTGTAGTTCCTCATGGTAATTAGCTTCCAGGGGGTTATTTTCCACTAGGGTTGTTGCTGATAACACTAGAGTGTCTTAAAGGGGTTCTTGTGGTCCCCCTGACAAGTAATTACTACTTTTTCTCCACTCCATCATGTTACAACTGTACTTTAACAAAAGCTTTTATCTTGAAAAGCCATATCAGTAAATCCTAACGGGCTTGAAGCGAGTGTGTTTAAGATACAGTCACATGTTGTCATTGGTTATCTTCTCACAAACATGTACAGGTACTGTCTTTGATGTTTTCAACTTTATACTGATAAATTTACTACATAATCCTAGCTTTTCGGTAAATACATTAAGTTAACAAAAAGTACCCATCTCTTTTAGTGAATTAGTCAATGTTAACCTGAAAGTAGAGCTGGTGTCAATGTGTTTTTAATCTTACATCAATTCATTACAACAGCTAACTATTATAGAATAGTTGTGGTGGATAATGGAAATAGCACAATGTTATATTAGAAAAATTAATCTTGATTTGCTAAAGCCTTCAGGGAACCAAGAAGAGTCTCACTATCTCTTATAAAATTCACAGCTATACCAAAAAAAAAAGAAAAGAAAGATTAGGATAGCAATTTAACAATATCTGAAGAATAAATCAGATTCCTTCCTATCAAAATATAATATAAAAAAGACCATCATGTGCGAGCTATTAGACCTGGCAATTAGTGTTATTGGCATGTGACCCTTGTCCAACCGATCAATCTGTAGTTTTTATTATTAACAACTTAAGGAATTCGTTTGACAAATTCCCAGAGCACAGCAAATCATGGTTTTCCTATCAATGTTTTTATGATAAAGAACAGAAACATTCAGAAAAAGATAGGTACTCTTGGACTGATTACAATAATAAACATCAAAGCAGCAGTACTAGGAATCAATACATAGAGATAATAAAAACTCAATGGTAGGTCTTGGTAAAAAAAGAGGGAGAAATCTCCAAAGATGATCAGTTGGGCGAGGCCATTTATCTTTATTTATTACTTTAAAAACATTGTTGTCAGTTGGGTATGAAACACAAATGACATAGTCCCCAAATCTTTAAACAGATTAACTGAAGATGTATATACATATGCATCGTCTAAATCTTAACAACATGTACGTTTTCTGGATATTTAGACTGTACATTTATTTAGACTGTGGTTAAATCCTGCTGCTCTGATGGTCACATATTGTTGAATGTATTAAATGATAATATTCTGTTGCAGTGCTCCGATATCACAATTATAACTTCATCAGATTGCATAAAAGTGGACAATACTGCGTTCGATTTCCAAATTCGAAATGAAACCTTTTTTATAATATTGTTAATCAAATAGCTTAGTAACATGAAAAGAAGAAACAGTTATTTTTTAATCTTAAATATCAATAAAATAAATACCAATTATATAATACTTTCACAACAATGAAAGTAGTTTCCATATATATTTGAATACATAGAAAATCAAGAATAAACTGAATGCATCTAGTCTTATTAGGAACAATGCTAGTGATAAGAACGATGACATAACCTTCCTACTCAACTAAGACTATTAATACTATAGGTTTTGAATGTAATGGTGCTATTGAAGTGCATATGTTAATCCCATAAAGCAGTGGACTGCAGAAGAAATTAGATTTGAGCAATGGTTAGATTGAGTATACATGACAATGGTTTAAATCACCAGCAGGCTAGAGCTACAGTTATTGCTACAGATTGATTCCATGTGGCTCAAGAAAGAGCATAATTACATTCATGGAAATCACTTGTGCCAATTACAACTGCACCAATAAATGGTAATTGGCCTTTCATTAGACCCATCAATACTGAAACGGCAACACGCAGCAATAAAAGCTCAGGAAATAATGGAATAAAACCATGACAACACAAGACTTTGAGACATCAGTTAAGCTGAATCATTGAGGATGTAGATTTTCATGACAGGAAACAATAGGGAGATCTTACATGAAACTCTCCCCAAAATTAGGTTTTAAAAGTGGTTCAGTTTCTAATATTTTGTCAGTTTTATTATTTTGTAAAATAAAATTGTCACTTGGGCCATTTGATACAATGCGTTAGAAAAAGTAATAGAAACATAAATATGTTCAAATCTGATTAAACATTTTTTTCCATGAAAGGCATCAAGCCATTAAATTTTGTATCGTTTATAAGTCAGGTTTGGTCAACAATATTTTGAAAACAAATTGCTATTTCAAGTTTGTTAGTTCCATAGTGGTTTAACGCAATAATTTCACTCATATGACAGTGTGCCCCTGATGCCACTGGAGGTCATGACAAGACAAGACAGGACAACCAAAATATACAGACATCACAATGAGAACTGCTTTATGTTACCACTTAGCGT
>JAVFBX010162355.1:0-11828 GCA_034783855.1 Mopalia kennerleyi
TAAAAACAGCACTGACACAGATTATATGAAAAGAGAAGACGGTACATATCTTTCTTAAAACAGCACTGACACAGAGATTATATCACAAGAGAAGACGGTACATATCTTTCTAAAAATATCACTGACACAGAGATTATATGACAAGAGAAGACGGTACATATCTTTCTAAAAACAGCACTGAAACAGAGATTACATGACAAGGGAAGGTACATATCTTTCTAAAAACAGCACTGACATAGAGATTATATGACAAGAGAAGACTGCACATCTTTTTCTGTGCAATGTCCTGGCATAGAGATTATATACCTTGAGAAAATTATACACAACGCTCTATGTTCCAAGAGAAGACTGTACATCTCTCGCTCTCTAAACAAAGCCTTGACACAGAGATTATATACCAGAAGAAGACTGTACATCTCTCTCTACTCAAAACCCGGACACAGCGATTATATACCAAGAAGAGAATGTACATCTGTCTCTAATCGAAGCCTTGACACAGAGATGATATACCAAGAGTAAATGTACATCTCTCTCTACGCAAAGGCTTGGTACAGCGATTATATACAAAGAGAAGAATGTACATCTCTATCTAAGCAAAGCCTAAAAATTGGCACAAGAAGAGAATGTACATCTTTTTCTACTCAAAGCCCTGACACAGAGATTTTATCATAAGAAGAGAATGTACATCTTTCTCTAAGCACCTTGACACAGAGATTATATACAAAGAGAAGAATATACATCTCTCTCTAAGCAAAGCCTGGACACATTGATTATATACAAAGAAAAGAATGTACATCTCTATCTAAGCAAAGCCTAAAAATTGGCACAAAGATTATATCTCAAGAGCTCTGAGAATGATGTTACCTGGAAAGATAAACTCCGCTAATTTGATAAATTACCTATGGTCAGTCATTTTGATCCGATATATAATGTAATTCCAGAATTTGCATAGAAAAAAATTATGGACAAGAGCCATAAGACTTCCTTAGGTACTTTGTAAACAGACTTTCCTACACTTATTTGTCAGATCCGAATGTCTCGAGCTTCTTCTCGAATTGTACATTTCGCTTTTTATGATATATATAACCTTTTCGTAGTTGCGTTCCACGTTTAGCCAGGACAAACAGATCGCAACTAAAAGCAGGGGTTTTCTGTAATACAAATGGGAAGAATAAACAGGGCTATTTGTCGTAGTTGTTGTTAACACATTGAGTGTAGGCTCATGTTGGCCTGTCATAAAGGTGATCATTGTTATGTGAGGTGTAAGACGAGCTGTGAACAGCAGGCCTCTTCACAACACACAATAACAGAATGGTTTGTTTGACTTGTCTGGGCGACCCTCAATCAGATAAACACCAGGTCCACTATGTTGCCCCAGGGGTTTCACCCCTGTGGGGCACGGGTGGGCGGAGAGAGGTCTTTGGACGATAGCAGTAAGGGTCGTGGCTGTTCCGATTAAAGTCATCGCGGTGATCATTAGTCCGAGTGCTGGCTGTGACAGGCTGACTACACCATTGGACATTTTAAAAGAGCAGGTAGCCCGAGGCGCTCTACCCCCCGACACACAAACCTTTAGAATATCATCAGTGTTATTTCCTTCCCTGAAATAACCAAATCCAGGTAGTCTCTCGCACACATCCACAACAGATTGACAGGGGCAGAATGAACACAACAATTTGACAGCTTGTCAGTTAGACACGTCTCAATGTGAATGTAAGCTATTGTAATGCTAGTGCATAAAACCACAATATCTCTACATTTTATGCATGGACCAAGAGTCTTGAAAAAAGTTATAATAATTATTATTTCTGTCGAGTTATAAATGTTTACGTAGATTAAAATGATATAAGGCCTAAAACAGATTTCGTTTTATTTCTTACTTTCCCTTTTCTCAATTTTGAAACCACTTAGAAATGCTTCATGTTCATAAAACACATACAAATTATTGAAAGGGTAGACTTAAATACATTACGGGCATGGTCGCACAAAAAGATTTATTTTTTGCGTTAATTATAGAATCACATGAGATACAAGAAACATATATGCGAAGCTTTTTGCTAAAAATTCTTTCATTCTCAATTTTGTAGGCTGTGCATGTTTCGAGATAACTAAAAATATTACGTTTACATTATCGTCCTGAAAATTACAATGAATGGAGCATCTAAAGAGGAGATTGGAACTTGATTGACTCTAAGTTATTAATGACGGGACATTTGTAATTAGTGTGTGTAATTGTACAACTGATGTGATTGTCCAAGGATTCGTCTTTGGTTACCGAAAGAAAAGAAAACATTATTTGCTATATGAGAAACATCCATATAACAGTTATAGACTAGATTGGCCAATTCCGCTATTATTCTAATATTGGTATCTACTTTATCGTTGTTCTCCGGTCACCATTAGCTGTCGTCCTTAGCTGATGCTGAATAAGATCGTCGCTCCAACAATAACAAGGTTATATACAGGATTCGAATTTCGGTTGTATTTCTCTTGGCTCGTCCATATAATATATAAATAAATACGATAGAGTGTTGGTCCTGTAACCCAAAAGTCCCGGGTTGGAATCCCGGGAGATGCGAGCAAATTGTTCTCTCTTAATTTATTCGAATAAATGAAGAGAGAAACATTTGCTTGCCTCCACCGGGATTTGTACCCGGGATTTATAAACACACTTTTATTTTACGAAAATAAGTAGCAATCCGATTTTTTTAAAATTATTTCTTTTTAATTTTTAAAATACTGGTTAGGTGTCTGCGCCTCTTTGCCGACAGACTTCAGATGACCAAAACTCATGTGTTTAAGAGACAAAGCTTTCGAAGTCCTTTATTGATGAAAGTAGATAATCTCCTTATATAATCACCAATTATTATCAAATATCAGAGGAACAATAAGAAATTACACCAGACCATTTTTTTCTGTTGGATGTCTTCTGCGCCTCTTTTTGTGAAGAGATTCTCTGAGATAATAACTCATCTGGATGCATTATACCGAAGCAATGTCACTTCAAACTAACCACATAAGGTAACCATATAGTATTTCCTTAAAATCTGCAATATTCTTATTAATAAACTGTTCAAATAAATATATATTTCGATTTTCTGCGACCCTGTTCAGAGGATTATAATTGTCCAAAAGTGTGCGGGCATGCTAGATAAACAAATGGAATTTGATAAGGTCAGGTGTAAAAGAAAAAAACGAATCGGCTGTTGTTATATACCACCAATTCCACAATAGACATGGAATTGGTAAGATCGGGTGAATAGTTCTGCAGAAATACTGCCCTATTTATTATAAAATAAATTTGTTTTCCACAAGGCTTGTTCCCTAATATATTGACCATCTATAATAGGTATGTGGACAATTCTACATTCCCCTGTAAATACCAGCAGCTTTAAACAGTAGTCACGAGGAGTGCGATGAACTAAACGACAAGATTTATCCCAGCAGGTTACTTCTCAATACAAGATCTTTTAATACATCAAAGGTACTAAGAAAGCTTACAAAATAAGTGTTTGTTCAGTCTGTCCAGAATGTTGTTTTACCTAAGAATTCGAAATATTTTTCTTGTCGTTTCTCACTATGTTTTTATTCTTGCAGTTCGACCTTCCATTGTCAGGCTCCTTCCAGGCACACAACAGATAATTAGACATAAAAACAAACACACTGACCATAAGATAAACGGTTGTATCGATGTATACTTCCTGTTTCTTTCTACACAAATGGCTTAGGTCTCTACAGCCCACAAATTCAGCTATTTACATCGATAAAGGTTTATCATAGTTTATATTGGGCACAACGCTTCATTCCAGAATTCATTTCAAGCCGTCAATCTTCAACAATGATTTGAACGAGTTTAAGTCCGCATGTTAATTTTTTGGGGTTAATTTTACTCAACTACTCAAATGCCATGAAAGAAGATAATACATATCTGCGTGAGTATTACATCCAATGAGAAAAGGACTAAATATCTGCGTGAGTATTACATCCAATGAGAAAAGGACTAAATATCTGCTTGAGTATTACATCCAATGAGAAAAGGACTAAATATCTGCTTGAGTATTATATCCAATGAGAAAAGGACTAAATATCTGCTTGAGTATTACATCCAATGAGAAAAGGACTAAATATCTCCGTGAGTAGTATTACATCCAATGAGAAAAGGACTAACTATTTGTGTGAGTATTACATCCAATGAGAAAAGGACTAAATATCTGTATGAGTATTACATCCAATGAGAAAAGGACTAACTATTTGTGTGAGTATTACATCCAATGAGAAAAGGACTAAATATCTGCGTGAGTATTACATCCAATGAAAAACGCACGCATTGTCTGCTTGAGTATTACATCCAATGAGAAGAGGACTAATTGTCTGCGTGAGTATTACATCCAATGAGAAGATGGCTAAACATTCGCTATAGAGCATAACAGTATAAAATACAGTCAGATAAGGCTGATTTGTATACATGCATGTATAAATGCATTAACATAAAGACTTGACGTTTAATATCATTGTATATAGGCCTACCATAGTGGAATGAAGAGTGTCTATTAAGACATGAGGCAGCTGGCATTACAGATAATAAAACCAGTCAGACGAAAAAGTATAATGACTGAAATAATATGATTCTAAATACATGTGAAGATAATAATGGGACAATTTATGTATTGGGCATAAATCACGGGGGAAAGCAAATGGTTTTGACAGCCTGTTAGCATACATTTGCACACAACTAGATGATGTTTATAAATACGTCAAAGGGTTTAGAATTTAATATTATCCAGATAAATTGGATATCAATGTTTTTCAACTGTATTTACAAAAGAAGCAGTCGGTTTTATGCTTCATTCAACAGATGCTATCTCATGTGGATTTTTTCTCAAAATTTACAACGCTAGTTCAAAAGCTGTGTGTAATGTTAATAATTTAGGTTTAGCTTGAATGAACAATTCATACCGGTTAATTACATGCCATTTCATGAAATCATTTTTAACCATTAACTTTATTTTCAAATGATATTTAAAATACATTCATCGTACGTACTCAGATATTTGTTAATTTAAAAAAATTGTATTGTAAAGAATGGAATAGAAATACTTTTAAAAGGTTATGGCTAGTGCATTTAACTCCATGCAAAAATATCACGCTCCAGGCAAGGGTTGTTACAAAAGTTGAACCGTGAATGATGGCTGAAGGAGTATTCCTTACACTTATATATATATATATATATATATATATATAGTTTCTTCGAAAAGGAAAGCAAAACAGATATTTTTTTTCACGTTTCACCTCACATTGTTTCGAAAATTTTAAGCAAAGCCACAATTATTATAGAAATATCTTCCTTTTTTCGTTCATTAAATTTTTTATGAAATAAGCCTCCATACTGCGTGGAATGTTGGCTCATAATAACACGAATCAAAAAATATACGGAGTGAAATTTAGAGTAAAGCAATGCTGGCAAGGAACTGCTGCATCGCCTTGTGGGCTTTGTGTTTCTATAGTAATTTATATCAATATTATATACATATTTTTATGAAACATTGGTGTTATTCTAGTAAATTTATTTTTTCCCAAAAGAGTTTATAAGTAATATAAACTGCCTCAAGTCCTATTATTTAAGATGTTTCTCTTCGGCGTTTAAGCCATAAAGAATGACTAAGTTATTAACCACGTTTTGCGATCTCAACGAGAAGATAATCTGTACAGGCTGTGATCTGACAATTATAATACATTTCTTTTTTCTCTCATGAATTCAGATAAATTCAACATTTGATTTATTTAAAGTTGTAAGATTCTCAGTGTTGATAAACCGAGCGAGGTTTTATGCTCCTGGATACACCTGATATGAAGCTTGATATGACAAGACTAGAATAGCCAGTTGATGTGTTGTCATGCTGACGTTGATACCATTCATGTATCCACTTACACGGGTTACACAGTGCTCTTCAATCGCAGATAACCAATTGTAAGGCGGGTTAAATACAAAGGGGATTACCTCATATATACCTTCTACATGTAATTCATAATTCCTCTGAATGAACAACCTACAGATTATTATTTTCAGCAAAATTTTAAAAGGATTCATTAATAAATTTCAAGGCATGGTTAATTTAGTAGTATTTAATTTTTTGAAAGTTCTATAACAAATCGCAGAGCGGTTTTTTTTTTAAAATTCCGGCCAACAGCTTCTAATAGTTACACTGTGTTATAATAAAAGCACCAATAAGCAGTGTAAATCTATAAAACTTATATACAGTAACACGTTTGCTTATATGTTGGTACAATATAAGGCGATTACTATTGGAATATGAGAACTGAATACACAATAAATTGTTTTTAGATCTCACGTTTTTCTATGGTCTATCCTTACGTATCCACATTTACTGTTGCTCCGAAAGATACGGGTTGATGACCCCATGCTGTGTTGGGTGCTGAGCAATGGGCTCTGGGAGATTATACGCTGACCCATCATCACACTGACATTTAATTACTACATATTTCGATAGAACGTAATTATAGCGTGTAGAAACATCAGAGGAAAGGGGACAGATCAAATAACATAGACTGTGTGAAATTAGTAGACAATTGTCGACACGAATGGTGTTATGATGGGCGAACAGGTCATTCCGGCACCTATTACATCGTTTATTCAGCCCGCGTTAACAACCAGCACATTTTATCTGAAGTGTTCCATTTATAAATATTTACTAGAACAGGACTTAATAGTGAGATTTTAACTGTATGCTTTATTCTTATAAAGTGCGTTAATGAAGCTAAATATAAGTTAATTTTAGGAAATGAAAGTATGTTGAAAAGGGAGCTGGTTTAAGTAGGCCCTATTCCCACGTGTGAATCAATATGGTCACAGGAACGTACCTGTGTATGTTAAAGCCGATCTAATGGTGGATTTAAACATACCGTACAGAAATGTTTTAAAATAACCTTTATAATATTGCTAAATAACTATGTACGCTTTTTTTTAATTTTGCTTTTAAAATTAGTAATGAATTTAAAGCATACCAAGACATGGACTTAAATAACTATAGATAAATCGGTTGTTGAACTATATCTAAAGCTTCAAATGAACACAGCCTATAGCTAAATACATTTTTCATTCATTGTTTGAAACAAATTTATTTATTTATTCGTTGTATAATTAAAGGAAGCTATATAAGTTACAGTCAGATTCCTATAAGCTTTGATATTTCACAGTATTTATGTTTGTTAAGATTATTATTAGCAAATGTTATATGCACCATTAATTTTTGTCTCCTTATATATCATCTTGACACATTTAACGGCGAAAATCAAGATATCTGGTTGTAATTGCATCACAAGTAAATTTATATTTTCTATATATAAACATGTTTTGTTTGTTTGGTTTCATTATTAAATAAATGTTAGCAAATATTGTTCTTTGAGCTGTGAAAATATCTTGAGAAAATAAGGCAACCGCTACACACATTGAATTGTTTGCATTTTACAAACGTCATTGGTGAATTTGATAAGAACACACCATTTTAAAGAGTGTGCTTAAAATTCGTCGTAGCTTAAATATTCTCAACCAAGAAGGTTATTCCTGCACTTCTGTAGAAGCACAACACAGGCAGATTATACTGGTACAAGTATATACACTGAATAGGTCATAGAATATTCGTTGTAAGACAATTTAACCCACCACAATTTTTTTTTCATTTCTCCACAGGAGAATACTCGACTACATGCAGACTTTAATAAAATACGGTAAATAACCTAGTCCTTAACTAAGTTCGTATTTTAAAAATAGGCTATATTTTTCGGAGTTTAGGCACACTTGATACTTAAACTTTTATCCCTAAAAGTTTACAAGGCTTTATTGGTTTAAACGATATGTTATTTCCTGTTACAGAAAACTCCTTTTCAACGCATTTCCCCCGTATTGTATTGTGTACTAGAATTACTTAAAACTATAAATCAAGAATATTTCCATGATAATGTACCGCTTTTACCCACACTTTAAGCAATGTCCCTTTCCTGGAAGAAATAAAGTACCCCTAGTCCCGACAACATTTTTAAAACGTTATGAAACCGAGGAGAATATACCGCCCTTGCAATAATACATGATTAATCAGGAGAAGAAAATAAATATTCCCTAATTTTGTTTAATTATGTATCCATTGAAGGTGATTTTTTGTTTGCTTATCGTAATGCGTCAACACCTTGAATTGGTATCAGTCTTACGGGAAGAGCATATTTTATTTTAATAAAAATGCTGATTATTTTTAAACAAAACTTACGAAATTTTCTGTATAAAAATGATACATGACCTGATTTGATAAGTTGCGTTTTACAGATTCCAATGTTTATTATTTCGAATATTATCTCATTTTAGGAACATCTGCGTTATTGTTGTAAGCTTTAGTCTCCATTCAAGACAACGGACAATTGATCAATTATAATATTTCGATAACAATAAAACAATGACCAAAAACAAATATTCGTCTGGACGATTTATTTTATATATAGCTCATCATTTTGTACCAGATGAAAATCCTTGCTTTGAGAAAGACTTGACAAGAGATAAATAAAAATGTCATACATAGGAAGATAACAAATGCATAAAATGCAGATAGTTTCTATACATAGCAACAAGAAACTGGAAGATGATTCTTCCAGTATAATATGTCTCTATAGCGCCCACATTACAACAACAACAACAACTCCAAGGATTGTATCCGGGGGCAAATAGCACTAAGTATGGGCTGGGATATGAGAGAATGTCCAGGGATATGACCAAAGGAATCTCCGTTCTGCAGTTCTCGCCATTCAAATATTGGTGCAGTATTGATAGAGTCCGTGTGACGAGAGGTAAAAATCCCTCTGCATTACTGCCAGTTTGTGGGATTAGTTGGAAATGCCACATGAAGCCAAAGTCAATCAGAGGACATGTGTACAAGCTGTGCTGTAGAAACGGATAAGCTAGTTCACTGACAAACTCTACACGCAGCTATTACAGTATTTCCGTTCTGAACAAAGCACATGGGGTCAGTGCTCAGGTGAGAAGAGTCTTTAATCGTGTCCCCGCCACACTGTCATCCTAATCCCCAAGATCCGCTCAGCACTCTACTACAAAACAACTCCCTCATTCCAGCCCAAAAACCAGCTCTCGATGTGTCTCATACAACTTCAAACTCTCAGAACCTCGACAAATAAAAGTATTAATTTAGTATAACAAAACAGTGTAACCATTATAGCCCATTTGAGTTATAAGGGTAGGCTAGTTGTCATGGGACAGCCGCAGCCCCCAATCTCTGTCCATATAATGTATAAGGTGAGTAGTAAGCGCCCAGTGAGGAGTGTGCAAGTCCAGCCCCAGGTACTTGGGGTACTCCTGCCAATGGGGACTTGTATGGGTGATATCTGCTGCTGCCTAACATATTACTGACAGGACTTAAACTGAGCGGGTATCCACGTCTTAAAGAGTTCGGACTGAGGGAGCCAGGTGCTGTAAGGTGACTGTGACAGGCGGCCAGGGCCGATGCTGACGGCAGACCGAAACTGTAAGGTGATGGTAACGTTGGCACATCACTGGCAGAAGTATGAGTCCGCAGATGTTGCAATAATTCCTCGGAAGTTGGGAATCTTTTGCCACAATAATCACTGCCAGACATCCAGTTACACACATAAGGAAGTCCCTGAGCAGCTGACAGCATACTATGTGGATATAAAGAACTAAGATAAGCGGAATTAGAAGCTCCCGCCAGAGCCGCAGATGAGAGTGCAGGGTGTAACGGTAGTCCTAAACTTGTCGTGGGATAAGAAGCTGCGGTTAGAGCTTTTTCATGAGCACACTGAGCACAGCCTGATGCAGTACAAGTGGAAGACAGGTGGGAATTTTGCAGTGTTAATTGACAGTTCGTACAGTAAGGATCTCTACAAATGGGCACCAAAGTGGAGCCACCCGCCGGCGTTCGAACACGTGCATAAGCCACATAAGGAGCCACCGATGATGCCCCATACTTAATGGCGGAGGCGCCGGGTAAACCAAGGCCAGCATGAGCTCCCAACGACGTGTGATATGATTGGGAACCGGTCAGAGAGTCAATAGGTACACCATGACCAAGCAATGGTAGTGACAGGGAGCTTGGATATCCCGCAATACTAGCATATGCCAGTGGGTGTGGAGGGTGTTTCGGAAGGGAAGCGCTGTGACCATACGGAGAAGAAGGTGGTAGTGATGAGGCAGATGAAGCGCTGTTAGGTTGTGAGGTGACTGTTTTAAGACCAGCACTTGAGGACTCCTGGTGGTTTACCTCCAATAACATGTTACCACAACTTAAACTGATCCGACTGTTACTTTGTGTGGATGACGTAGGGGTGTGAGCTGAAGACCTCTGCGGGATCACCGCTGTAACGGCCGGGGAGGAAGAACGAGATTTCCTCTGCTCGGACACTGTTGGGGGACTCCGCGAATGTTCATCGGATGAGTTAGTGATGGGCACCAGAGGTGGAACATCTTTAGGAGGAACAGATGAGCGTTGAGAGGAGGACTTGTGGGAGTCCCGACTGGAATCTTTTTTCTCCTCCGAGGATACAGACTTCTTACCGTCCCTACTCGCAGGTTTCTCCGGACTCCCCTTTCCTACTTCTTTTTTCTCGATAGGTGGGATAATGGTCTTGGATGGAGAAGTATCTTTTCCAATACTACTGCATGTCTGGGCCAGCAAAGCTAATGGACTTTTCTTAGCATCCAACTGAAAAAAAAGAAAGATTTCATATAAAATGCTATCAAGGCGTTTGAAAAAAGTTAACACGTTACAGTCATAAAGTCAATACAAAAGGGTAATAATTAAACGCCAAGTATATATAAATAACGAATACAATAAATTTTATTTTCGTTTATATATTATTTATTGTTAATTGTGATCAAATGTCAGACGTAGCCTAGATATCACAAATCATGGGAGGTTTATTAAGATGTTATCGAAATTGCTGACGTGGGTATTCATAAAATTGTTCTACTGACAGCAGGGATAAATAAAACCGCATAGGGCTCTGTATATCGCCATAGATGAGTCACTTTCATAGGATGCAATAGGGAACGTGCTGTAAATGGCTTATACGCACAGTCTGTAGGTTAACACTTCTGACACACAGTAAATAAAAATCATATGAAAAGCTTGTGACGGAATGTTCCGATATTGATCGCTAAGATAAAATTCACATCACTGAAAGCAGCCAGTTTGTGTTCACAATAATCGCTTTGTAAAGTTTACGGCGACCGTGGCTGTAAGAACTGACTATTCTCTGTGCATCAATTGTTGTTGTCAATGGGACTTAAAAGGTCCCGAGTGAATAACACAGAGCACGAATTGCCAGTGCTTCAAAAGTGTTAATAGAATAAGATTCGTTAAATGTTGACTTACCGTGGTTGGTAATGGTTGAAGATAATCAGGATGAAGGTACTGAGCAGTACTAGAAGTCAGCATGATGTCGTATTAGAGTAATCCAGAGCGTGATGGTGTTTATCCGGGCGACTCTCGCCTCGAGTAGGCCAACGCAGTTCAGAACAGAGCTCAGTCACCATATGCCACTGACGTGCTCTCTCTCTCTCAGCCAGCTACACTATAACACAGCCGATCTACGCCGCACAAGTTTTACTGAAACATGCCGCCCAGAGAGACAACATAGAAAACATAAATTTGCCCTCAGCACTTGTGTGAATTACACAGAGATGAAACGACTTGCCGCCTACCAATCAAATCTTAAATTAGGAGTGATTTCTTGCCGCGATTGGCGGATTAGCTCGACGTGACGTCAACTTTGATAAATGTCTGCGGTGATGA
>JAVFBX010162458.1:5048-15123 GCA_034783855.1 Mopalia kennerleyi
TGATATGAACAGCCAGATGATACCGGACTTACTACTTGATGGCTACAAAATGAGACCACTTTATGTTTAATTCAACTCAAGAGTTTATCATAATTTACAAGTTGTGTAATTTGAAACAAAAGTTGTTTTAAATTTATATTTAATACTTTCAAACTTAAATTTGATTAACTTTCAAGAAATAAGTTGCCAGCAATTTTCTAGTACAACCAATTCTTGTTTTAACTAAAAAGTAACACTGAAATATTTGGCTGATTTACAACAAAAACAGTTAAAAAATACCAACCTGTTACTCATTTGCAAATTCTCTGGAAATTTCACTACATATAAATGTACGTAAAACTGTTTGTTAATTTAACAGATGACAATGAAATAGGACGTTGTCAATGTGTGTATCTGGTGTGATTCTAATAGTCAAGGGCTATATATTGTAAACTTTATTTGTCATGATTTTTACCCTGAAAATAAAATATACATTCCAGTGCCTCATAACATAGCAGATGGACAATGTAAATGATCACATGGGAAAAAGTAAGCCTTCTGATCATTTTGAGTGGTCATTTCATGAACAAATCTGTATGGTGATATTTACTGTGCTCTACCTCCAGCAAGACAAGTTGTAATTAGCCAGTGGCTCAGCTGCTTTAGAGAAAAGTAATTAACAGCTGTTGTTATTAAAGACAGTTTAAGGGAATTCTCGCCACCCATCTGTTGCTACAGTTCATCTGCCTTCTTAGGCCACCAGCAACAGGGCAGACTATTGTTGGGTGGCGAGCCTTTCAAAGCCTGACAGACTCAGAGGCATGAAGAGCTGGGGACATTTGTCACAATGCAAGGCCTGCAATCCGCCTCTATCTACCAGATGTTAGGGGAAGGCCCTGCTAGCAATAGCAGAGCATTATTAAAGATCAAAAAGTCCCATATATCATATAAAGGTAAATGGTCTAGTAATATGGAATATTTATTTAAAACTCATAAATGAGGGAAAGAGATAGATTGACACCACAAGCATCAACACTGGTACCCATAGCAGACAGTTTTACATGTGTACATATACCTTTTTTTTAAGTGGTTAGCAGTAGAAATTAATGACAAACCAAGACATGACATTTAGAAGTCGCAATACAAAGACATCCCAAACAAATCCACGTCGCGTTACCCCTGAGCTCTGAGAGGATCAGGGTAGCAGGAACCTTCCATCAACTTCCTGCTATGTACATTCAAAATAGTCGTCAAATCAGGGGATAAGCCAGAAATCAAAAGTTAAGTATGGTGTCCAAATGGTCATTTTGCTTCATTTTTTAAGTAAGTGGGTGTCCAATTTTTTAAGTTTTCTTATCTCCTACATAATAAAGTTCCTTAAAACAGGGTTTTTCAAATGAGGCAAAGCCGCAATTATTCAATTCAGGGTGTCCAAAGGACGAGTCAAACCCCATCTACATTGTACCTAAAGCCCTTACTTTAAATACTTAATCTTACGTGTATTATGGGAATATTAGTTTCAGTGAAATAAATATATGTAGTTTGGGTTTCATGAAATGATATGTAATTTAATTTTTAAGTACCGTAAAACTTCTTGTAGTTGGGACACTGTAATTTCGGACAGGCTCATAGAAATAACATATAAGACCACCTGTGGTAAAGTCTAACTTCTAGAAGTTTTAGGTGATGTAATTTAATTTTTCAGTGCTACTCTTTGGTAGTCATTTCAAAATTATTTATTATTTTTTACATTAATACAGGTATTAATTGCCATAAAATGAAAAGAATAGTCATTCAAACTTGAAAAATTCCTCCTAAGTTTAAAAACTGTAATTTCGAATTCTTACAAATATATCTCAAATGAAGTCATTTTGCAGAGTGTGATTGAAGATCATTTTCCTTCCATTAAACTTTTAGAAAAATTCATAAAAAACAATGAAATATAATTTGCTCGATACCATAATTAATTCTGAACTTTAACCAGGCAATTTTTTTCCTAAAAGTGTTTAACAAATTTTATTTATTCTTGAATCTAAATTTTTTAAAATTTGATATTGACCCACGGTACACACTTACAAATTATTAAGCAGAATAATTTTTCTGTAACAGTGGCTTAGGACAGAGCACCGGCTTGTGAGTTCCTGATATGAACAGCCAGATGATACCGGACTTACTACTTGATGGCTACAAAATGAGACCACTTTATGTTTAATTCAACTTAAGAGTTTACACACAAATAAGATTGAATTACAATTTCATAAAAAAATCCTAGGCTTTTCTAAGATTGTTTCCTGTTTACCAGTGAGCATTTACAGACGTAACTTTTTAAAAATACTTTACATCTAGCAAGGGTATTGCCCTTCTTCCCTTGTTGTAGACCTCTACATGTATATGGTGGTTACGATATAGCATTCTAGTTTTGCCAGCAATTACACACGGAGTACATGTATATTTACGATTTTCTGACGGATAATTTGTGACTGGTCAAATCGCACCAAAAATTCAATAACACAATTTTACACTTTTTGTTATTTCTAGGACTTGACATCAGTTTCAAGGAAAATGGATTTCAAGTTCCATCACTCATCAGGACTGCATGAATATAAAATAACACAAACAATACGGGCAAAATCATATCTTTAACAAAGAGCGACCCCAAACATATAATCAGCTCAGGGCAAAGAAAGTAACAAAAATTATGAATCAAAAAAAGGTTTAGTTCAGATTAAAGTCATATTAAGAAAATCAAGCAATTAGTGAACACAATATGATATTGTATAAAACATCGTAACTTTTTTTTCCACTATATATTTTGCTTAATTTTGCTTAATTGTACAGCCCTTAAGAGCTCTAGCCAATAAGAAAGCGTATAGTGCTAAGGTGACTACTTTGTAGTGACATCAAAGAGGAAATGGCTGACAGACAAATGTAATGATAACTTACACAGGAATAGATCTGTATGTATAAGCTATGTTATGGAGCAACATTTATTCAGTTCACTTCAATCAACTAATGTGGTTGTTAGGTAAGGAATTCCCCATGGAATATGGACTCTGCAAGTATATCTACATGCTTAACATCAATAGACTGTAGCAGCCAGCAAGGTGGAAAGAAGGTACAATACTCAGATTTGACTGAAGAGTCTAAAGGCCAAATGATATTGCAAACTGACGGAAATGGCTGTACTTTCAACTCCTTTTTAATTGGCGATATAGAGACATTTTTTTCGCCTTTGAAACAAATCTTAATCTTGAGCAGCGAATCTTTAGTTCATGACTCCACAAGCTGTTAAAATACATATTATGAATTATTATGATCTGTATTCAAGGGAATAAAATCAAATTTTCTCCAGAAGTCACTAGATTTACACTTCATAATGCAGACAAAAAAAAATTCTGTTAATAGGGAATAAAGATTAAATTTGGCACAGATTCTTCTGAATAATGTTTATTTTGAAAGAATTTGAGAATCATTTATAAATTGAAATTTCTCTAGAATGAGCCGTGATGTCATTGAGACGATGGCAGTGACAAAGATACATGTAGGGCAGAACAAAGACTAATGGAATTGGACATTCCTTTGTTCCGAATGACAGTAATAATGATTACCAATAGCAGCGTGAGCCTTCCCAGAAGACAACTGGTCTCAAAGACAAAGGAGAAACCTCAGACACTCTCTTTTCCATAAAATCAGCGTATGTCAAATTAAAACATTTCAACAGATAAAACATGGATCAGAAGACTATGGCATACAGAGGAAGTCTGGTCATATACAAATTTGAGCCTTTCACTTTGATTGACACTTTAGCCATGAATATAGGTAAAGCCATATATCACTTGTGAATAACTTGCCTAAAATAATTTTTAACAACATTATACACTCTAAAACTAAAAGCAAGATAACATAGTTAATATAGAAAATACATGTATTTTAAATTCCAGCTTCGAATAAAACATTAAAGTTGGTTAGAAAACAATGCCCATGCCATGGTTGCACATACAATGTCATTGTTTTAAATTCCCCATTTTCCAAACAGAATTGCTACTTTATATGCACATGATTAAGCTTTATAATGTATATATGAGATTGGCTTTACAGTATATATTTCAACAATATATGTTTTAATTTCTTTGAACTTAAATTTGACCCATTGAAAATCATTATTGAGAGGACTAGATGAAATTATAAATATTGACCAAGGTCGTGTTTGGTTTACAGTTGGTCAGAATGGTTATATTGGCTTGATACAGCTGCATGCACAACTGCACATACCTTGTGGCTTGTGCAACAACTAGACAGATTTGATGAACAAAGGGATAACTGGGCGCAAACCAATATCTGAATGCATAGTTAATGGAGAAGAGAAAAGCAACTCCACTTTTAAAACAAGGAAGCTCACTATTAAACATAAATGACTTTTTTTTAGGAAATGACATTGCAGCTGCACAACAGGCTGTACATGTAAGCAAAACAAGGAACTTACCACACCCTGATTACACTGGTTCTCCTATGTACTCTGCTGGTGTTAGAATCAGGGACACAAACGCTGGTGATAAATGATAAGGGCTAGCTGGAATCCCTGACCTGATGCAGGCATAATTGGAAAGTTGTGAGAATGAGGACAGTTTCTCGAGTCAGGTCAGCACTGGCTACTCTACAACCAGCCACAAGTTACAACTCCCATGAAAATTGCAAACGATAATACATTACATGTTAAATGAGAGAAGCTTGATGACTCATACATGAGCAGATGAGTATCATTAACTAAGCCTTCTTGTTGATGAGTTTACTCCTCTGCTCTTAATTGTCCCTTACTGATAGTCAAAGCGACAGTCATCAACCCACATGATCTACATAGATGTACAAGCTTTTTGATACCCAGATATCAGCCAGCCCAGAATACAGTGTACCATCGCTTTGTAATTATTTCAGTGCGTGCAAGATAATTGCCGAATTTGAGAAGTGAACCAACAACAGGAATTGAATTCAGTTTGTACTTCTAATGTTGATTATCAATATACAATACATGTTCATGAGAAGAACAAGAATCTGTCAGAAATATTCTCAAACAACCGAATCATTTAGATAATGAGCAGACCAAATGTAGGCAGTATGATAATCATAGCAGATGGGTTTCACAAATTTGTATGCAGATGTAAGGCTACCTTAATACTTTGTTTTGCATAAAAGTTTTCATGTAATCACCTAAATCAAATGAACCATGAAATTTGAAAATAGCAGCATTAGGAGAAGATATATGTAAGAAGCTAAGAAATTATTGATTGTTTTGTATGGGTTTTATGCCCTAATCAAATTGTTTAATTTCATGCCATGGACTGCCAATCCAGTTGAAGGCCTATGGACACAATGTTACAAGTAATATACAATGGCATGTCAGATACAACACAGTCGGTAGCAACAGCCTTTCAACAGCTGAAAGTGGATGGGTCACCTTATGTTGTTTTAGATTACGTGAAACAAAACAGTGGGCTGCGGAGAGAATCATCACAAAGTCAACTAATTTCAAATTTAACAGAAAAAAGGCTCATACATCTAGTTGGAAACACATAACAAAAAAAGTTGAAAATTTTCAGAAACAAGAGCTTAAGTGAGTCGCAATATTTGAATTGCCATAAAAAGCCATATTAAGGGTAGCCCCCGTATAACTGATGGTCGGGAACTTCTGTTGGCAGGGGCGAAATTGATTGCCTTAGCCCTAATACAACAAAAGCATCTATCAAAAATTTAATTCCTGGGTGGGTATTGTGTGAACCACAAACATGCACATTAAGTTCACCGTCTGGTGGTGAATGAATTCAAATAATCTATTTCATAATAGGTTACCTTTACCTATTGTTGTATTGCTTAAGGTGTGAGCTCTAAAATAGAGGACACAAAACGGAATTTTATAACTTCATGTATGAAGCAATCAACAATGGTCTGATTTCTGTCAATTTTAAAATATCTGCCTCTAATTTCTATTGCCGTTGTTTTCATGTTGTATTTTTGGTCATATCCCATGTGCTCATATACAGCATGAGTCAAACAAATGCAGCTGTAACGTAGTTCACTGGTTTTCTAGATCTGGATTGAAACATGCAGAAGATATTTGCAATTATACAAGTTAAAAGCAATCATATGAAGCAAAAACTGCTCCCTGAAGTCCGTGCTAGGTTATTTTGCGAAACGAAAAACCGGATCAACCAATGAAATCAAAGCTGTTCTCTCTGCAGTTCGCGTTATTGCTGTATTGACTCCTATAATAGTAATTCTTGAAATAGACGGACTTCAACAAGTAGGGTGATTGTACATGTAGTTGATTTGCCTATGTCATCCAGTTTGTACTGTTAACGATCAAATAATATGTGCAGAAGGTGCCAATAAAGCTACCTCAGTAGGCTTACAATACCATGTGACAATACCATAGAAAGTATGGCATTTGTACGTGATAGTAGCCATGTGCTTGACCAAGGCTTTTATTTTCGTCAGCACAATAGTTAAAAGTTTAGTACATAAGAGATTTATGAATGTTCATATTATATTATGCACCATAGAAAGTATTATAATTGCCCAATCGCTGTGATTTGTACCAATTGTGGAAAAAATCAGTGTGTTCAGGTCAGTGACAGCCACAGTCAGCACAGATTAAAACAGAAATGTATTTACTCAGCAAAAGAAGATTAAGAGCTAGACTCAGATGGGAAAACAGAAATATTTGGAAAATAATTTCGCCCGAACTTCAATTGTGGAAGAAACATTTTTAATCCGAGCTAATGGTCTGCAGAATGACTTAGGCGACCATAATTGCTGTCGCTGGCCTGAAAACACTTAGTAATTTTCTCAGACAGCAAGGACATTCCCATATTCTCTACTTTTTCCTGCCATGGTCCTGATAGACTGACTTTAAGATCGCCTGGACCGTGGTAAGGCAAAACATGCTCTACTGAAGGCATGGTCTCTTAATAATATAGCGATGCCACAGCTGAACGTTGTTGTTGTTATTGTTGTCTTGCTTTTTTTGGCTGGGGGGAAAGATTGGACCTATTAGGTGAATATATCTGCCAGTTAAAAACTGTTATCGCATTAATATAACATAAATGCCTGAAATTTGCAACATCAAACAATGTCTGCATATAAATAACATATAAATAATGGTGAAACATAAAAGATTTCCATGACATTATTTGGTCAACTTTTGACCGGCTAATAAAAAATGATAGCATTAAAAAGACACGGTGCAGATATGAGATTTTAAGACTTGAATTTGAAATTTTACTTGGCAAATATCACCTGATACGGGGGAACAACATGAACATGTGGACTGTCAAACAGGCTGGTGAAATCTAATATCATATTATCTTTACACAGATACATGTATACACTTAATATAATAGACCAAAGGAATATTTGCCAATTTTCATTTAAACCAATGTCCCTGACAATTCAGATTAGTGCTGCTGTTTTAGGCACCACTGAAAATCTGAAGTACAGTGAGGTCCCAGGAGTTGTTCCCCTTGTTCAGTCTTCCAGCTAGCATAACTATTAATAGTTACGATGTTCAGTCATTCTGAAGTATCACTATCTTGAAAATAAACAATAGTTTTAATAGAAAAAAGAACTTGTTCAGAAATTATTTTTAACAAATGGCAACATTTTGATTGATGAGAAAAAAAAGAAAGGCAAATGCACCCTTCTATTTACAGTACTAGCAATGTCTGCTACTAGAATATGTACTAATATACGAGGTAAGTATTGTATGTCTAAAGTCTTTATGGAGACATATTTCAACGTAAGTAATTGTTACTGATTACAAAACCATTTAAACCACAATAAAATAAAATTAGCTTATTTTGTTATCATTTCCAATATTGAAAAAAAAAGTGAACTTTCAGGAAATATTGAATAACACTGGTACATGTAACTCAGTAATGTCTATTCCAGCATTTAATATTGAATTGTGTAAATTACAGAAACAGAAATTTAACAACAATAGCTATGAGCCTATCCTAAGCTTGTTGATCACTGGCTATTGTAGTCATTTATATACAGATTGTGTTGATACTTGATACTAACAAAATGTGTTGGTTTTTCTGATGATGGTGAGAACAGGGTGAAGGAAATGTGTTTCAGATTGCAGTTGTTTATGTTGTTACTATAAAGGCTCCGGCCCTTTAAGTTGCTGTCTGAAAAACAACTATTGTCCGAAAGTAATCAAAGTTTGTAGATATAGACTAGAAATGCTCATATAGGATTTTGATGCATTTAAAAAAATACATGTAACTATGTTCTGGCAATCCTTGACAATAAAGATAGTATTTGTTTATAGCCGATGATTTCAAAACACCTTAGAGTATACAATGCAGCAGTCCATGCACATTTAACATTTCTAAAGAAAGCATGCACCAGTGCTCAAAATAGTCTAAAAACAAATCAACTGAAACAATAAATTGATGCCAACTTTAATACAATTACTTTATTTATTTTGGCATATGAGTTCAACTCATAATGAGAGAAACCCAACATAAGTATAAAAAGAAACCTCCTAGAAGTCGCATTTACTTTAATAGTGCTGTCAAAGATGTCCTCAAACTGGTCATAGGAGCAGCATGATATGCTTCACTGGATAGTCCACTGGCTCGGCTAATGTATGTCAAAAGTTTCTTTACTTAATGGTACACATTGAACAGTTTTTGATAGAATTAAAACACGCGTCAAACCATGCTGAGAGTTAGATGAACATTGTTATCCAATTAATAAAGCCAACAAAAAAATGTAATTCCTACTAATTCATGATCATTACAAAAACTGTAATGAATTTGACCAATAAAAAAAAAACAAAAACAAAAACAACAGATCTGAAATACATCACACACAAAAAAACAAAAAACAAAAGAACAGTCATTTGGAATTCTGAATTTCAGAACAAATCAAAAAGTGGCAAACATTTATTTCGCAAAACAATCAGAGATCAAATGACTATAGCACTAGCAGTAGAAGAAAATGAAATGCACATACATGTGAAAATGCAACATGCCCAATATGTTTTAGGAGAAACATATTAATGTAATGTCTAATTGCACTTAGATGTATAGAACTGAAGAAAAGAAATCAAATGTTCTGATCACACTCGTAAGTTACATGTATTTAATCAGTCATTAATGCACAATTTCACACGCTTGAAAACAAGCCATAGCTCCCTGCAAACAACATCTCTCAAAGTACAGGACTATATTCAATTACTTACTTCCATGGACAATGATCTGCAGGACTGTTAAAAAGAATTAGAAAATAATTATTACCACAGAAAATATTCACTTTTTAAAAAGAATCTACAACAGTTATTACTGGCAGTTTATCTGTAAGCAAATAAAACATAAATACCTTCTCGAAATAATGTAGGTACACTGCTTGAACAGCTAAAGTTGGTTGATAAGGTACATGTATACACCATGATACACATGCTTTCAAAATATTTATAATCTGTATTCTGTAAAGGAAATAATCTTCAATTTCTGAAAACAATCCTTCAAACTCAGACTGAACATAAGTTCTAAATTGAAACGGTAAGTATGCAAGTCAGTAGCAATGAATAATAATATAGAGAATTTCAGTCTGTGAAATTATTCTTTTGAATACTACCAGTACCACTTGAGATATGTCACAAGTTTCCTGATCGCCAATCTGTTTTTAAACAGATAAGCATATCAAACGACAATCGGAATCATATATCATCTGGGTTTCTGGTGGAACACATTATCGTAAAAAAATATCTTGAAATTGTTTTCACAATATATTTCACAAAATTAATCACACTGGAAATGGGACTATGATTAATTAAAACCACAAAACACCTCCTGTTTTAGATAAACTCCCATAGTCAAGTTTCTAAAAAGATGTGGAGTTATTATGGGTATTTAATCATACAGGCATCTCAATAGATGGTATTGATTATGTACATTGTATAGAAGTATGTGATAAATATGTAGCAAACAATATATTGACATGGGCTAAGAATATTAATAAATCTACAGCAAACTGGTAATTCAAATAAATACAAGTTAACCAATGAATATGTCTGCAATGGAGAATGCGAGTT
>JAVFBX010162563.1:0-26604 GCA_034783855.1 Mopalia kennerleyi
TTCATGTGACAGACTTCAAAAGTCGCACTGATCTGCCGGTCCAAGATCAGTAGAAAGAATTAATACAAGTCATTGGTACACATATACATGACGTGCTGGTGGTCTGTCTGACCAGTGACGGGTTTTTGGGGGTTATACACTATCTATTTTTATCATGATTCTAGCATTCAAGATCAGAAAAATATATTGAGGGCAATAAACTGGTCCGCCTGTCCTGTAGAAGATTTTACAAAACTCTCCTTTGGGATCATCATATGATATATGGTGATTGGAGTTGTCTGTCAGGTGCTCTCTGAGCTAAGTGGCACCCAGAAACCAATCTGTGATGTCTTTGTATTGCATCTTGGGATTGTTATGACTTGTCTTCATTTGTTGCCAGTGACAACAAGAGTGGCTTCCTTCACCCAATTGGACTGGCCGCGTCATGTGAGTCAAATAACCGTATGGTCATATACAGTGTCACTCCTCAAACAAAAGCATACTACACCATTCCTTCATTGTGTTAGAACTAAGACTCTGGTTCATGGGTTAGCGTGTCGGCCTTCTGATCCTCCTATATGGGGGAGTCACATGAGGTGACTACAGCAATCGTACAGTCTTTTATAAGGGCTTTCCATTTAGTATTCCATCATGTTTTGGTATTAAAGACAGGGGCTTAACCTAGAAATCATCAGTAAGGTGTCCAAAACGGTCATTTTTATTCTTTTTTTTTAGGCAACTAAGTGTCTTATCTTGTGCATGTTTAAGTTCATTAAAACAGACTGCCCAAATGAGCAAGGGTTTAGCCCGAAATCAAAAGTATGGTGTCCAAAACCGACATTTTTAAGTACATTTAACTGAATGTCCAAGTTTTACTGTTTCCTGCATGTTAAAGTTTCTTAAAACCGGTTGTCCAAATGAGACAATTGTTCAAGTCAGGGTGTCTAAAGGACTGGTGGACACCCCTCTGTCGGAGTCATTGACTAAAGACAGCGTAAGAAGCCAGTCACCATATACATTTGGGAGTGAAAAGCCCTTGAAGTTGAATTTGACATTACACACAAATCAACACACAAGAGAATCAATCCAGACTATCTGTACAATGGAGATTGCCAGCTTGGCATAGTTACAGATTGCCAGCATTTTGGAGAATTTCTTGTTTAGATCTGAGCTGTTCCAATCCAGGAAGAAACCTTGTTTCCAATGTCAGGAGAGTTACCATGGATGTCACTTCCCCAGGTGGTATTAAACTTAAGCCGAGCAGCCCAGTCTGTTAAACATATCTCTTGTCAATCTGTCAGCTTGTATTGTGGGGTCCTTCCACCAGAGATATATCATAGCCCTGTCTATCCCAAACTCTCCAATCCTGGTTTCTTTAAGCTGTCACTTTCAAAGTTCCTCAGAAATTTAGGATTTTCCCAAAGACGAAGAGAGCTGATTTGAAAGCCAGTTCATCAATGATATTACCAGATGAAAATTCTGTGTTTACATAAATAGGTGTCAAGGGGTGATATCCATTACATATACAAGTATCAATGTCACAGAATTCTACATTCTGGGAACATGTGTATTCAAATATACATGTGTTTTGTTAAAAAGTTTATTTTAAATAATGTTCAACTTTTATTAATATTTTTGAGATTATGCAAAGTTGTAATTATTACATGTACAGTCTTGGTTGAATTTAAATTTGCTACAATATGCTAACATTTCCATTTGTATTCAAATATACATGTGTTTTCTTCTATGTTTAATGGTGTGACCAATGTCACAAAATTCTTCATAATGATTTCATGTCTGTCAAAATATACATTTTTATGAGTTTTATCTTGAGTATAAACCTCAAACTTTTGTCCTGAACTTTGATATTGCGCAAAATTGTAATCGCATAAACATGTATGCTCTTAATGGAATTTATATTTTGACTAGGGATTTCATTGTGTTTCCTGCCCTCTGTAAAAAGGGGAGTAAGTTTAGAGAAACAGAACATTGGGCCCTGGGATGGTTGTGAGGAAAATTTCTGTTGCCCTGGTGCTCTCAGGGTTAAGGTGCAACATGGAGCCTATTTTTAACACTTGTTTCACCAGATCGACAAAGGTGTATAGCTTGGCGGCATCCATTGATCCGATAAAACAAGTATTGAAACCATGTCTGCTCCGATCTGTCTACATTTGATTTGACTAAACAGCGAGCAGCCCTGTTGGGGAGCAGGTTGGCCAGTCCTGCAGAATACTCCCTCGGTCGATCGTAAGAGGCGAGACAAGAGGAGCTTTCTGTTGCCCTGGTGTTCTCGGAGCTAAAGGGAAACAGGAAGCTGATCTGTTTGTACGTTTTATTTTTGTATCAGTCATCATATAAGTGAAATACCCTTGAGTACGATGTTAAACACCAATCAAACAAACAAACAAATCAAAGTGTGCAATGATCAATTCTGTCAGATGCCTCACTGCTGGATTTTAGGTGTTGAACTCATAACAACATGATATCTAGTGTCAACAAACAAAACAATGTCTGGTGCGGTAATCCTTTTCATACTAATTAAGCTGGTCAGAAACAATATAAAATGTTTGGGAAATCATTCTTATGTGGAAATTTGTGTAAACCGACAAAAACTGTAAAACTTCTTTTATAGAATAATATTTAAAATCATTATAATTACATAACTATTTGTCACTTTTATTTGAGTATTTTATGTTTTAGTGTGAAAGGTAAAAATTGTAAATTGGGTAAATGCTCATAAAACAAATCGATGCCCGTTTGGTTCATTTGTTTTGCGCATATGAGGTGTTGTCCTTCCGCTGACAAAACTGAGAAGATATATTTCACGATTCTGCCCTGTCGAAACTGATCAGTTAACATCAAAGAAATAACTCTAGCTTTAACTCTGTTCAGCTTTCAATAGAACAGCGGGATAGTCTAGCGCAGTCGCCTGTCCTTCTTTGTTACTCCTTCTGCTATACCTCCATGGTTCAACTTACTTACTGGTAGTATGAAAGTCGCAATGATGTGACCATGTTAGATTCAAACCAAAATAATGTATGGTTAAAAATCTATTTCCACAGGCCACCAAGTTCCTACAGTTACTGGAGCCGTGACAGTTCAAAGAAGGCATGACAGCAACTCCACTGCTTTAGCTGGTCTCAAACGAGGCAGAGGTGGGAGATCTTCGTTTAGTGGAACTGTCGCTACAGTCTTTGGAGCTTCTGGTTATCTGGGGCGGTATATTATCAACCGTTTAGGTACGTGCAGCAGCTTCTTTAGCATTAAGAACTGTTGTTTATAAATTTATCATGAGCAGTGCTAAAATTAATACACTAATATTGTCGGATTTTAGCAAATAGCTTATAACTATGGATCTTACCCTAGGCTAGTCTATTTTGAGCTAGCATTTTGGTTAACAATTGTTCCCAGCACGCTTGGAAAATCATGCGACCATGGGTCGTGTGAAATCCTACGTCTGGTGAGAAATTTAAAAAAAAAAAAAGAAAAAAAAATGTTAATTTTGTTTATGTTATAGAACCCACTTCAATATTGATGTCAAACTGAAAAAAGTTGAATTTATTGCATAAAAGTTAATCCTATAGTACAAGATGTTTAAGATTTTTTTCGAACCAGAATCTGGTGAGAAATTTTTAACCTGAAAATTAGTGGTCACGAGAAATTTTAAATTTTTCCCAGGGGTTGTTCCCAGTGGACATGTAAACATGTGCATTTCAGCGAGCTACATTACAGACTAACACACATTGTAGTTTATAATACCGCTGTCTTGACAATTTGATCTATCTTATAAAACAAAGATCCTCCCCACTCCTGGATAAAATGTCAATGTTTTACACACAACATAAGATCAGATAATTGTCTCCAAACCCTATATAAGGCCCATAGGGGAACAGCAAAATGAGACACCCTCTTTCTGTAAAAATGGTGATTTGAGACACCTTCGTCTTGATTTCTGGCTAATGCTATGCCGTTGTTATGCTATGTTCATCGTATTATAAATAACCAGCTCTACACAGATATACATGCATTGTGTTCAATTTGAAGACACTCATCAAGAGAGATTCTAGTCCTCTCTCTCCTCTTTATACAGTTAATCTTCAGCATGGATAGTGCTATTTTGTAAACTGTTTTCTTATTTAAATGAGCCTTCATTCATTAAATGATACTCGTTTTGTGTTCACTGTAGGTAAGGTTGGCTCTCAGATTATTGTACCCTACAGAGGAGATGCTTACGACGTGGCACCGCTAAAATTAGCAGGGGATTTGGGACAAGTTCTATTCCTGGTAAGACATATATGCAAATGTATTTTGAGCTGCTAGTGTTAGGGTCACATTTATGAGGCTGGTGGAGGTTGGATGGAGATCCCTGTGTCCTGGTGCCAAGCTGTGATTATTTATTATGTCTTTCTACCATGTGTCTTTATGCACCAGGTGTGCACCCTGTGCTTTTCTTGTATATTGTCACTGTTTGTTGCAAGCTTTCTAGTAATATCAAGGATCACCCCCTCCTGATTGAAATAATCTTAATTCCGACATTTAACCTCATCCGAAGAAACTGGCTCAAATTTATGGATGTTATCCATGCTACCAGAGCAAAGCAAATATGTAATAATGTTGCCCTGATTAATTTGGTTGTAAACTTATATTTGTAATGACTGCCAAGGTGCTGTGGGCAGTTGTGAGGGAGCTTTCTGTTGCCCTGGGGCAAGCCGCAATGGAAAACATGTAACCAATGTTCTTGTGATGTTTTTTTTTTGCATCCTATATTTGTCCTGTATTTGTACTGTCTTGTCTTCTTTTATTGCCAGTAGCATCATGGGTGATTTTCTTCACCCATTGAACTGGAAATCCATCCTATGAGTGAAATAACCTTAAGTATATCCGATTAAGCCCCAATCAAACAAACTAGCAAATTTGCACCAAAATTTAGAAAATAATTTCACTGATTTGAGTTGCCTAGTGTTTAACACATTAACTTTTACTTGGATCAATCTGGAGAGCATTAGATAACCTTAAGTATGATGTAGAATGTAGAACCCCGTTCAAATAAATCTTTCTAACATAGCCCTCAGTGTTTTGTAGAAACAGTGGATTGGTTATGTTTTAATATCTGGATGATGGTATGATGTCGTATTTGTCTGGTACTGATATTCTTGTTAACCAGTGCTTGAGTTATGCCGTGGACTTTGAGTGATATTAGTAAATCATTATAACAATAGGTTTCTTCAAACTATTTGGAAACTGTTCTTTTTAAGTTGATCATGTGTTGTGAACACACCAACCAACAATCAAAATATTTTTAATTGTTCTGTATTTGTTTTCAGCCATATAATCTAAAAGATGAGGAGTCTATTCGCCGATCACTGCACTATTCAAATGTTGTTATCAATCTGATTGGTCGAGAATATGAAACTAGGTTTGTATTTTTGGGGTCCTTTTTTAAAGTTTTTTTTGTTTATGTACATCAATAATAGTTTTGTTTTGGGCTGCACATAGCATGTTTTCTGTATTAAACACACTGTACTGTAGGGCTGTCAATATTCGACCTGTCTTCGATTCGGTTCGATTCTTGGTTATTTTTTTTCAATTCTTGATTCTTCTGATTTGATTCAGTGATCTAAAGTAGCAGCCTATAGATTTGCGTCAGTATGCCTATACAATGTATGCGTAACTAAACCAAAGGGTGTTCTGTCAGTGATTGGTGGCAATACCCAGTATTAAACTAGTTAAAAATATTAATGCACTATGCTTCAATAGTATAATTTTCTTAAAAGGCAGTTAAAGTTATTATGTTTGTTTTTCCTGAGTAACTGTGCTGCTATCAGTCGTAAATAACACTAAAAGCCTCGTGTACCGAAATCAACTCTTCGGGGACGGTTTTTACGAGGTTTCCTCACAGTTTTCTACCGTAATTCAACCAGGAACAGCATGAAGCGGACAATCCGTCGTCATATAATTGTTTACCATTGAGTACTACGTTCAACCCGAATCAAACAAATGAACTCTTTGCATACGGGTTGTATGAATAGCAGCCATGCAGTAGTGTTCTAGAACACCTCTTCTGCAGAGAATGCCACAGCAGAGCTTGCGGGAAGAGTTTGTAGTTTTAATATATTAACACATCCTGAAACCCAAGTTGAATTTTGAATGTTGAAATGAAAGTTTTATTAAATATTTTCGGATATAAAAGAAAAGGCTCTGAGGTATCGAAAGAAGGTTTTATTTGTGAAAACTAAATCTGATAATAGTTCAACTGCCATATACAAAATGTTGATTTAGATTGAAGTTAAGTTGCAATGAATAACACATACTGAATATTACTGAATGTGCAGCTAACGCAGCGCTGTTGCAGTGTTTGATTTTTTTTTCTATTGGAAGAAAACACAGCATAAATATAATTTTGATCCCGAGTAAATAATGTGAAACATCCGCATATTTGTAAGATATGTGTTTTGTTCTGGTAATCTCAACATCATATGTATTTTCCGTTAAGGTATTGCTTTGTGTGTATTTTAACTGAGTACAAGTCTTCAAGTTCACAAAACCTGGAGAATGCATGACAACAGACAGCCAAATGGTAATCATATCCAAAAGGAGTACAACAACCGCGAAGCGATCGGAATTGACAGTACTAATTGAGGAATAGACAATACTTAAATTTATTATGAAGTTTTAATCGCGTAATACAAGCTCATATAATATCGTACAGAATTTTGCCTGACATGGTATGAAGGCAAGTGTTAAATAACAAAACGGACGTCTCCATTTATCATAACTTGAGTATACTAAATCGTGAACCGCATTGAGAGGTGTGAGTCGTGATTAATCGAAATTTTGATTGATCATTTTATGTTTCAGGAACTTTTCCTTTGATGATGTACATGTTAAAGCCAGCCGGACGATAGCCCGCTTGGCCAGGGAAGAAGGGGTGGAGAGGCTCATTCATTTCTCAGCCCTTAATGCCAGTCCTAATCCCCAGGAAATCTACATCAAAGGAGGATCCAAGTGTTTAACAACAAAGGTGGGCAGTGTAATTTCTCTATCATACCACTGGGTCCGTGGCCATGGCTTAGTGGTAGCGTTTGCGCTTCCTAATCCTACTCTAATTTACCGTTCATGGGATGGAGTCCGTCTGTCGAACATCAGGTATATGAGTGAGTCAGACGATGTGGCTCGGGCAATCGTCGGGGTGGTTTTTACAAAGTTTCCTCTCGGTTTTCCACCGTAACAAGGCAAGGAACAGTGTGAAGTGGACAATCTGTCTTCGTAAAAGTGAAATAGACTTGAGTACAACATTAAATCCAAATCAAACAAGCAAACAATCTATCATAACACCAATAGTCAGAATATAAATTATCTCCAGAACTTTGGCAGGTGTTGACCCATATGGGAATTTAACCTTCAACCCTTTGATATCAAATCCCAACAAAAACAATCTCATATATGAGTAAATCTGATGTAAATAAAGAACAGACACTTGATAGTTTTGCTTCTTAAAAAGACAAAAAGCTAATACCAGTTTTATCAAAGGGCTGAAATTTACTGAAATGAGTTAATTTTCAGCATGCAGATAAATTTCGGACGATAAGTTATTTTCTAAAGTCAACTTTTTGAATACAATTAGCATAAATAATTTATGTGAGAATTTGAAGTGATAATGTCAAATATGATAATCCAGGCCTCTCTTCTTTGGGTTATTCTCGGGTGTTGGTATTTAAAATATTAAATGTTTACAGGTGTCCTTCAGTATTGACTGCATATTTCTTAACAAATACATTACTTTTAGGCCGAGTTATTTAATTTTTACAGCTTTTTAGTGTCACAGTAATTGATGTCTGTCTATCAATCCGCACATAAGAAAGAATTAATAAACCTTTGAATTATAGATTAATTATAATGACTATGATTTTCTGACAGGCTGAAGGGGAACTAGCAGTTAAGGAAGAATTCCCAGACGCTACGATATTCAAGCCAGCTGATATCTTTGGACCAGAGGACCGTTTCCTCAGGCACTACACACACTTCTGTAAGTCTTATTAATAGAGCAAAAGTGACATCAAAAAAAATTTCATTGAGACTCTTATCTGATAGTTGGGCAATGTTATTAAATGCATTAATATGGTTGGGCTTTTTGTTCACTCGCTTTGCCCAATACCCTTCAAACATGTGTCCTAATTGACTGATCGCTGACTGTAACTTTTCCATGCCCTCACGATCTGGTGGATGTGACTGATTTAATACCCCATAATGGATGTAAACAAAATGAACTATCTAAAGAATATTCATGAGAAGTTTCGACACTGCAGCGATGATCATGACAAATAGTTAAAATGCTTGGCTCGCAGATACATCTTGTCCCTCTGAATGTCTAGATTCAGTTGATTTAAAGCCTGGCCACAGCAGAAGACTGGTGGAAAACAGGTTAAGGGAGCATCTGATAGGTTAAAACAGTATTTGATTGACAGCTGGTGATCAGTCAATTGTTAATGCTGTCTTAGTTCAGGCGAAACATACTGTCAGTTTGTTGTCATCTTGTATTGTATTGCCAGCCCATGACTGTGGCTTAGTGGTAAGCTTGTCTGCCTACTAATCCTACTTCCACACCTGGAGAATCATGCGACCATGGGTCGCGTGAAATCCTATGTCTGTTGAGAAATTTAAAAAAAAAAAAAAAAATTATTATTTTTTTTTTTACATTTTGTTTATTTTATAAACCCACTTCAATATTGATGTCAAACTGAAAAAAGTTGAATTTATCACGTAAAAGTTAATTCTATAGTACATGGTGTTTCTGATTTTTTTTTAAAACCATAATCACTGTATGTAGAACCTGGTGAGAAAATTTTAACCTGAAAATTAGTGGTCCGGAGAAATTTAAAATTTTTTTCCAGGGGTGCCTACTTCTATGTATCCTTCAAGGGTTAGAGTCTGTCGACTGTCAGGTATATGATTGAGTCACACATGTTCCCCGGGCTATCTCAAGGACGGGTTGTACAAGGTTTCCTCTTAGTTTTCCATTGTAGTTAGGCAAGGAAAAGTATGAAATGGAAAATCTGTTGTCATATAAGTGAAATATCCTTGAGTATGACGCTAAATCTCGATCAAATAAACCATGTCTTGCTGCTCTCAGAGCTAAGGGACAACACAGAGTTAACATGTTGTGGTGTAATGCATCTTGTGTAAACAAATTTGGTCTGATATCTGATATCTGATTCTATAATTTGTCAAGTGTTACTAGGAATTTTTTCGTTATTATATCCCAGTACAATTTTTACAGCCATTTTCTATACCGTTTTTCTGCAGGGAGGAGATCTCTGAATTCCATATCATTGTGGAAAAGAGGTAGAGAGACGATCAAGCAGCCGGTTTTTGTGAGTACAATCTTACTCCCAATAAATAATATTTATAGATACAAGTTATGGCCAATCCTTGTTCATTGAAGCTGTTATTATTGTTGTGTACTCCTTCCTCTGATTTAGCAATGTAGGAACATTCATTTTCTAACTGAGCCAAACTTTTAATGTTTTATGGGTGTGGCTATTAAATTTTGGAGCACTTAGACTTCATATAAGTAAAATAGAGAGTTAGGCTTTTGTAAAACTATACCATTTTTGTTTGATTGCTGATTTATGCTGTAGATAAAGTTATTCTGCTGATATTTCTAAGACTTGTTTCTTCATTTGACAAATGTCTTTAATTAGCAGTATGGAGGGAAATTATTTTTCCAACAGTATTAACAGTTTAAATTTTTTATGTTGTGCTTGCGGCAGCTATTGTTGGAATACACTGCCTCATATAAGCGAAATACACTTAAGCATCGCGTAAAACACCAATCAATCAATTATTTAGTAAAAGAGTATATGTAACCTGTTCATTCTCAGCCCAGAATATATAACTTAACACCATTGTTGTATGTTGTGTTTAGGTATCTGATGTTGCTACTGGTGTCATCAATGCTCTCAACGATGATAACACAGCTGGGAAGACCTTTGATATCGTTGGGTAAGCTTATTGCTATCTTCTGCGTGTTGACTCTATAATATCACAAGTTTCTTCGAGAGGTTGAAAATTTAATCTGTTTTCTCTTTTGAGCAACCCACCCAGGTAAGTTTGTGGGTTTTGTTGGAGTCATTAGCATCATATAAGTGAAATATCGTTGAGTGTGGTGTTAAATATTTTCTGTTTGATTTGAAATCATCTGTTTCGTAAGCTTTAGGCAGTGAGACATTTTAGCCCATCAAGGATGGACCAACTAATTCCAATATGAATTTCCCTTTGTTATTAGCATAACGAAAAATCCCCATACTGTAATTTTTTGGGGGTTATTTTGGATTGTTTAAGTTCCGAGTCTTAATTGCTTGGTTTGTGAATGACTCTAGAGTAAAGATATTTCTTACAATTTCAGGCCTAACCGTTACTACTTGTGTGATTTGGTGGACTACTTCTACCGGGTGATGAGATATGAGAACTTCAGGATCACCCCAATCACCCCATTCTTCAGGTCAGTTAAGAGAAATGTTGGAAACAGTAGATATGGTTTACTCGTGAGGTACTCAGCCAGCCAACAGCTCCATCTTAAAGGTTTTCCCAAATGGGTTTTAAATCAGATTTAAAGTGACTCAATTCCAAAGATAAAAGATAACTAATTTTTAAAAATATCCGTATTTTTCTGATTCGTAGATTTTTTTTTTATTCACTTACAAACTTGCAGCATTGCAAACAAGTTATTCAAGCTGTGACGTAAGCAGGGGAAGTTTCCAGTCCGTACCAGAAATACATGATTCATTGTAGAGTAATTAAATGGCGACGAAATTTCTATAGATACTCAGCACATGTTCGTTTCTCCTAATGATGTCACTCGCTATCGCTGAGCTGTATGTGCTAATAAATGTTTGAATCCCAGTTTCTCCATAATATTTTTTCAATGAAACAAACTGAAAATCATCCGGTGGACATTGAAGTATTTTTATAGGTATCAACCATTTGGGAAGACCTTTAAGGACAATATACTTCGCTGTGCTGTTTTAGGAAGGAGTTATTTATCAGACTTTTGAAGTGTATTGGTGCTTTCAGCTATGGAGGAACTTTCATTTTCTTACAGATCACATGATGGTTGTGTTGATGTTCACTCATTGGAAGTACACTGCCATCCTATAGATGAAATACAATTAAACACGGTGTAATACAACAATCAATTTGTAGCTCTTTTAATGTTTTAATGTACTTGAAATCATTTTATGCCAAATTGTTAAGGGCCTGTGATGGTTACTATGCTCCCATAATTTCATAGAACACATTTACTTGCTTAATTAATTTTCCCAATTTTCTTTTTGTTTACATCACTTTTATGAAAAAGTTTTAACTGTAAAAATATATTCATTTTGCCTTTAGAATGAGGGCAGCGTTAACTGGCCTGGCACCAAACTACCCTCTCTATAACATGGAGAAGATTGAAATGGTATGTAGAAATGATACATCATTTTTCAATAGTCAATTTAAATGTAGGAATATTATGGAAAATTTATATTGACCGATGGGGGATGGGAGGAAGATTCCTTTGCCCTGGTGCCTTCCGAGCTATGACATGATGCAGTGTTATTGTGGTCTCTTTGTATTGTCTTTTAAATGTCCTGTCTTGTCCTTGTCTGTTGTCGCCCTCTGGCTCAGGACAGTTTACTTGAAGAGTAGCAATACTGTGTTACCTTAGCACTGCAGAAAGATTAACAACCTCTATTTAACATTATGAAAACACTTCAGACCTTACGCACGGCGTACAACACCAATCTATCAATCCTTTGTTGCCGGGATATCGAATGTGGTTTTCATCACTCATTGGACTGACATGCCGTAATATAAGTGAAATAACCTTGACAGAGGGTTAACAAAACTATAAGTGACAAATTGAACAAAGAAAGAACACAAAGTACCAATTTAATTGACAAATCTCCACCAAAATTATATACAGTAAGAATAAATACATAGGCATCCATGTTTTGAATATGTTACCAAGACAGACTAAATAGACTTAATTATCTCCCTTGGAAAATATCTCTGATTTAAGTTCTCCATATAAACCCTGGGTTAGTTTAATAAGGTTTAAAGAATATTTACAAAATAGTCTTCCACGCCCATCAATATAATGAAACTAGTATTAAAATCCTGTTTACTCCTATCTGTCTACATTTCAGTGGAATAAATATCTATCTTTTGCTAACAGTTTAACATGTAAGCAATAGAAGCGAGCCAACGGCGACATAAAGCCCATCTGTTGTGTTGTCTATCTGCACTGTGTATTTACACATTGCATGTCTTGTGCTTGTATCTAGAGTAGTTTCTGTCACCCTTTTGATCCCCACAATATGAGTGAGATCACTTTAAGTATGGTTTTCCCCCCGATAAAATTCACGACCCCTTATCATAGAAACGGCCCGTGTCCATGGCTTTATGGTAGCGAGTGCGCTTATTAATCCTACTTTGACTTACTGTTCACAGAATCGAGTCCATCTGACGGCCATCAGGTATATTGAGGTCACATGATGTGGCTTTGGCTATCACAGGCGTGTTTTTTTATGAGGTTTTCCACCATAAATGGGAAAAGAGCAGTGTGAACGGAAGTGGATAACCCGTCACCACATAAGTGAAATACGCTTGAGTACGACTTTAAACTAACAAAGCAAGTGTACAAACAATCCAATACTCACATAGCTGGACAAATACCCATACTCCTGATTATTAATCTGTTTGGGTTTATTTTAGGATCACCTAACAGACCAGCTCCATGGTTTGCCAAATTTAGAAGATCTGGGTGTAGAGCTGACCAACCTTGAAGAACGGATTGCCTTCGAGCTCAAACCATACAGACTTTACAACTACTACGAGGACAAGCTGGGTGAATTCCCCAAAGCCGCGCCTCCAGAAATAGTCGCGTAACGTTAGTCAGATCTAATTGAAATATCTGTATCTAGAGAATTTTTTGTTATTTTGAAGTCAGCAGTGTGTGAATCTAAAATAGTTGGAAGGTCTCATATATTTCACTTTTAACAAATTTAAAGGGATCGTACGTATTGGAAATTGTCTGCTTTCTACTGAATGAAAATGAAAAACTTGGTACATGTCAGTTAACGATTGAAGACTAGACAGAAACATCTAACTATTGTGTGGAATTTAACTGAAGCTACATGTATTTAAAAGTGCTTGGGAATTTGTTTTTTGATTACCTAACAAGTTCTCACTTATGTTTGTAAATAAAATGTTAATAAAATTATTCCTTTTTTGCTTATTTTCTTTAAAAAGTTCAACTGCTTAATTAGCGAACATTCTTAGTTATGCATATGGCTGATAAAGGAAAAATACCTCATTTTTGCATGTATTAGTGAAATGATTTACTGTTGGAGTCGTATAAGGGAAATACTCTTAAGCACATTGTTAAACACCAATCATCGAATAAAACTGTCATTCGATGGTAATGGTAAGCATGTTTATTTACACAGTTCAGAAATTCCAGGCAAATAGTGTTTGGTTCTTGATGAACTTGTGATCAATGCTAGCAGTTAAATCATGAGACAGAGATTGAACACCCAAAAGTGTGTTATTGCATGGCGACTTCAGATGTTAAAGTAGCACTCAAATCTTCAATTTAATTAACTAACCAGCTTAAAAAGGATTAATATCTCCCTGGAATAAATTCTGTATCCTTTAATTAGATATACGTGCCTACAAAATGGAAGTTACTGGCCCTTTTGCTAAAAGTTCATGTCTACAGTCCGGTTAAAAGAGAGAAACATGATGGTTGGCAACAGATACTTGAACCGTATTTCCATACTTTTTAAAACAGGTCTAATCAGTGATGTCAAGTCCTGTTTGCCATATAAAATGTGTCAGAAAGTTGGATATATCAAATATTATTTGACAGTACCAATTGAAAAGTGAAAAAACCTGAAGTTACATAGTTCTGTGCACTCTAAAGGCCAATTCACACCGGACGCAACATGACTGTCGTGCTGCATGAAAATATTGTAAAACATTACTCTTTATGTAATAAAGTTCATACTAGATGCTACTGTCGCACGACAGTCGCGATGCTGTCCAGTCCTGTAACATAACATTATGACGTTATTCGTTTGCAATGTGACCTCATTGCCTGAGCCAGTCAACCAATGTTACAGGATAGGAATTAAGTGTGTCATGCAGGGCCCAGTGTAAACAAGACCCAATCCATGCATGATAACGTCACGTCTGATGTGAATGGGCTTCACTGTGTATGTGTAAATAAAGCAACATTGTATGATGGGCCATTAGAGATACAAAACTCAACATCTAGATTGGTTTCAACATAATGTTCTAACCATTTAGAGATTAGCCAGTGACCAGGTTGGCTGCAATTTTTGATTTAAATCGCTTTGGTTTTCACTCTTGATGTTGAGTTCTATACTAGTATCTCTATCGTCTGGGCAATGAACCTTTTCTATAATTTACAAGTAACACTATGTTCAGTTATAAATATAAAAGAAGAAAAAAACATACAAAATTTGTTGCTGATATTACAGGTGAAGTTTAATAAATAATAGTACAAGGTACATATCACATGAAGAAACAGGACGGAATGGTAACATAGTTTCTTTCAAAACAGAGTTTATGTATCACATGCTTGCTTTTAATGAAACATCTTCGGAAAATGGATATTAACTTTTTTTATCCATTCGAGACCACTGTCTGAAATATACAATTTTGGATGTTGAACAGAACATCCGTTTAATATATAATGGTAAAGTATTCTAGCTTGGTAGATTCCGAAAACAACAGTTTTGTTAAAAGACACAGACACTAGACTAAGCCATGTTATGACTATGAGTGAGTTGATTTACAGTCCACTTTATAAGGTAATCCAGCATTACCAGTATATAAAGACAAAGATTGTCAATACGAAACAAGAAATATTGCCAACCACATGCACACAAGATTTCTACTTTACAATAGGTAATATTTGTCAAATTTATATCCCAACCTTTCACAGTTTGTTTGCTTGTGTGAAGTATCCATGTTATTATCCATGAACATCTGAAGTTCTTATTACAGTACAGTTTGAGCCCCCGACCAGTGTGTATGATAAGGCTTTAATGCTGCCAGCCTAATGGGTTACGGAAATTACCCTTGATTCACTGGCAACAAATAAAGACAATCACAAGATGCAATACAAAATCATCACAAACAGATCAGCTTTATATTGTTCCTAAGCTCTGAAAGCACTAGGGTAACAAAATGCTCTCTCCTTAATGCCCTTGTCTTCAGGTAGTCTACCTTAAACCTGTGCATTATGTTAAACTGGATCCAACCATCCTATGCGACGCACCCATAACATATAGAGAGCAATTTAGAAGAGTTCATCATAGGACAGCTTTAGATGACGGGTTTGTAGAAAGTATTCATATCCAGTTTTCTGTTAATTATTTTATAAGAGAGGAATTGCTGAAACTTATTTTTTGTTTATTGCCTAACACCATACTTAAGATCACATCACTGATACTGACATACAGTTGATTTACAGGTGAATAACATGCTGTTTATTTTGCTCCTGAAAAATCTTGGCACAGTGACTGGTATAATAGGGATCGCCAGTGGAAAAAAAGGGAGATAACTATGTAACCCATATAACAGGAGGTGCAATCCATCTCTTTGACTAACAATAGCATGGTATGAATATTCAATAGAATGCTATTGTTAATCAAGACTATAGATGGCTCTACCTGTTATACGGGTGACAGAGTTATCTACCTTTCTAGCCACTGGCGATCCAAATTAATCAACAGTGTGACCTGTATAGTGTATACAGTTCAATTGTCTGTTACTTTAGGATTAAGCATAAGTTAGGAACTTTGTGGCTACTAGTAGTTGATGGACACAGTGAATATACTGGTAAGTGGCATTGTCGATTCTGTCCATGGCTTTCTCAGAGGCTGTGGTCTTCATCAGGTGATAAAGATTAGACTGAAACTGAAACGTTAAATAAAAGTTTTAATATGGATTTCAAATCAAAAAAATAAAAACGGAGAACTACTAATGGTGGTTACACTATTGCACTATCAATACAAAAAAAAAAAAATTTTTTATATTAAATACGAGAGATCACATTTTTATCAATATCAAGAGCACATTCCACCTGTTCCAGGTTTATCTTATAAATGTTCATTCCTTAAATGATGGACGAAGGAACCCCACTGGCAACAAACAAAGACCAAACAGGACATATAGAAAGACCTCACAAACAGATCTGATCAGATTGATGTTGCCCCTTAGCTCTGAAAGAACCAGGGCAACAGGAAGCTTCCTCCCAACCCTCCACCAAGGACTTTGTGTAACTTTACCTCTGTATTATCAGCAAGAATGTCTGAAAACGTCTCATCATATTCTGTCATCTTTAGTTTCATAGCACGGCGCTTTGTTACTAGATACAACGACCAGTCTTCCTAAAATATAAAACAATGAGAATGTTTTTGAGAACCTGAGTTTACAAACAGTTTGTCTTGTAAAGATTACCTGATTTTATCAGTTTATCATATTTCTTTTTACAAAATCCTGTGGGACTACTGATAAAAAAAGAACACAATGAGACCGGGTTACTACTTATTGGCCGAGATCTGTCTATTTGAAATGATATAGCACTATTATTCATTTAGATCTCCTGATTGGTCAAAAGTTAAAATTATTCTAATAAGTTATAGACTATTGCATGGATCCTGTATGTCTGATTTACTAGCAAATGGTTTTTATTCAACTTTAATCACAGGCCAGTATATCAAAAACCTATTTCAATTTTGAACCCTGGAATCGATGTCAAACAGAATTAAAAACTATTTATGATATCAGTGAATCTATAAGCTATTAGTGACTAATAATCCTTTGAATAATTAACTTTTTAAGAAACTACTTCTGAAAGACAGCTAAAATTAAAAATATTACAAAAAACATTTCAACAACTACAATATGGAATAGATAACTAAGATAAGACAGCAAAGATTTGAAGGATAGTGGCAAATGTAAACGTATGTAATAAAAGTCAACTGGTATTTGAAAGTGAGAGCCGACATAAAACTTACGGGTAGAAAAATATAAATCATCAAAATTTCATATAAATCAGCATAAGTTGATAGATTATAAACTAGACTGGAAACAGCAAAGCTTAGTTTTCTTTTAATGTGAAGGAATGATATAGTTTACAGTAATACATGTGTATCTCTTGTTTTTATCGCTGCTAAAATTAAAACAACAAACAAATTATTGTAGGCATGTGTATTGTATTTACACAATACATGTTTTAACTTTATAGCTTAAAGGTGGATTATCCGCCTTTCAGGGGATTCCCCTTATGTGTGGAATTTTGATTGGTCGGCGACTGCATACTTTTATTTTATCAATCAATTCAAAATGCTGCCAATAAGGGGAATCCCCTCAAGATCTTACAAAAAAACTAGGATAAATATTTGAATCTCTACAATGTTCAATTGATACTGTAACTGCTGAGCAAGAAAAGACAAAGCGAAAGAGAAGAGAACAGAAAGATTTTTCTGGGTAAGTATTTCCCATGAACAGTTTGTTAACTACAGAATCAATTTCGATAATCTCAGTAACCGTCTGCCTCCTTTTTATATAGTAATAAAACTGCTAAATCTAAAGTAACTAAACTAGAGATGCTGAAAGTTGAAAGCAAACAGTATAACATCAATAGAACATACATGAAGTAGAAAAAATAGTTTTAAAAAAAAAAGAAGAAAACTTTTGAAAATGTATAAATAAATCTGAAAACTAATGAACTTCAATTTGATACCTCCTTTATCCAGGCTTTAGGCTTCTTTGTCTGCAGGATCAAATTAATAACACACTAACTTGTTATGTATGTTCTGATAGACACAGAAACTAATAGTTTAATCTCGCTTTACAATTAAGTAACAGTAAACTACCACTTTTATTTTAGTAGATTTTTTAACGTAATAAGAACATAGGTGTATCTTTGTTATGAACATGTAATGGAGGTGAAAAGAGCAGACAATCACATTAAATGTGTAGATTTCTGGACAGATTTTAACACAAGTTTTCCTTGTTATAAACCTCACAGTGGTGCCATCATCATTAACATTTTTGGTGCTGTAATCCTAATATTTGATATGTGTTTGGGGTTATTTCCCTTGAATCTTAGAAATGACATTTAAAAAATGAAGGAAAGATCAAATTGATTAAAATGGTTCACTGACAGTTCAAGTTTATTTCGCTGAAGTCATATTTGTGACAATTCCAGTAACAAAAGAAGATGTATTTCTAAAAAAATCTGATATATTTCGAGCAAGTTACAGGTCAGTACAGTTATAGTTATAGATTAGTCTCTCAAGACATACCTCTAACAGTGGTTCATCCTCGAGGGCTTCAACCCCCTGGAACAGTATCCAGTCTCTATCCTGACACTCACTGTTCCACTTGGACCAGGAGTAGGCCATGGCTGGGCAGGTTAACGCCATGTGCTCATACAGACGCTCCTCCACAACAGGGCTCTATAACAGTGGTAATACACACATACATTGGTTATCTTCATGGGAAAATATCCTTGAAATTCCATCAATGTCATTTAGCACTAAATCAGTAAAATTATTCAGTAAATAGTAATACAAGACATAGATAAAAATGGACCAGTATAAAAAAAATTATATGGGCTCAGTTTTCAATGATTTGTTTGTTTAATTTAATACACACATACATTGCTTATCTTCATTCTTAATATCCTTGAAATTCCATCAACGTCATTTAGCACAAAATCAGTAATAAAATGAACAGATAAAAACGCACGGTATTTAAAATTATATGGATTCAGTTTTCATTTGAAAGTCAATGATTCGTTCGTTTAATTGGAGATTACTGTTGTATTCAAAGGTATTTGATGACTTTATATGACAATGTGTTGTGCACTTTCTACTCTGCATTACCTGCATATAGTGGAAAACTGAGAGAAAACCTTGCAATAATTGATTGTTTGTTTGTTTGTTTGATTGGTGTTTAATGTCGTACTCAAGGGTATTTCACTGATATGACGACGGATTGCATTAATTGAAAGCATACATCCATTTACAGAATTATGTGTACCAAGAGTGTTACTTGTGGATTTGTTTGCTTGTGGTGTTACACACCTACTGCTCCCATCAGGTACAGGTAACCACCCTGGCAACCGACAAAGACAACACATGACCAAATACAACATCACAAACATGTTGGCTCCCTTTTTAAGAGGAAAAAATCTATGTTTTATTCTCTTTAAAAAATGTATCTAACCACTTGTCTCATATCCACGAAATACAGTAATACATGTTAAAAAAATTGGAGCAAAATGGCATGACTTTCTGTCAGTTCATTTTGTCGACATAATTTTTGTGCATAAGTTTTATTGTGAGGATCTATGATAAAGGCAGGCCAGTACAAACAACACGGTCAGGTTACAAATATGTGTAGCAGTTACCTTTTCTTGAATGCTGACATATTTGGAGGAATCTTCTGCAGGGAAAACATTTACACCGGCTTCCCTCATGCACTGTAATGAGATAACATTTCAAAAATAGAAATCATCTAGGTTTGATGGAAATTCTGTTTTCTTTTCTTTTTCTATGTAGATTGTTTGCCTGGAAAATCTTATTTAATAATATGGAACAGGACACATTAATATATAGAAGTCCACAAAATATATACCACTGTTGATGAACTTATTTATGTTTTATAACTTGATTTTGACTGAGTTTTCAAAAACTATAATACAGCTGGCAATATGTCGCAGCCCTTTCACTCTTAACGACTTGTTGTATGATAGCGCATCACAAAACATATTATTTTGGAACTATTTTACTCTAAACACTTACCTTAGTTTAAAGATTTAAGATTGTCATACATTATTAGTAAACGTGGAGAAGGCTAATTTAAGGAAAATACTGAACCTGAATGAAAGCTTTCTAAGCCACCTGCATGGTCTGGCTATAGACTCCATGCCATACATGGGCTACATGATGCCTATTGGTAGTGAGTTAATGTAAGTAATTTACCACATGCGGTGACGGCTCATTGATCATTGTTGTCAACCGAAAAGGATTACCCCAAACGACTCATGTTAAGCAAGGGGGTGTATACAGCTGTATTTGACTCTTACAACAACAATGTGTCAGTTTAACCTCTTTAGAATGGACGACCCCTCTGTTGTCAAGCCCTTTGCTCTTTCCGAACTGCAAGAATTTTCTATTTTGGTGGAAGTAAAGTGTTTATAAACAGACCAAGCACTGTTAGACAGTATCTAAACATTAATACTCACCCTGATGAGGTCTTTCGGTTTCATCCACTTGTGGCGGAGATGGTCCAACTCTGTTTTATCCTCTGGTTTACTCAAACAACAAAGAGAGTCCTGAAAATACAATGTGAATGAATGAACACATTACTGCAAAGACTAACTGCACAAACAAAAAAAAAACGGTTTGTTTGATTGGGGTTTAAGACGTCTTTGATATGAAATTGCAGTCATATGACGGTTGGGTGCAGCCCAACACTTAAAGGACATCCCCCATGATGCCACTGCCAAAAAGACAAGAACACAACTTAAACATATCCCTAACATATCAGTCCCTTGTTCTCCTTTAGCTTCTTGTTGCCCTTTAGCTCATTGTTACCCCTTCGGTCATTGTTGCCCTTTACCTCTTTGTTGCCCCTTCGCTCATTGTTGCCTTTAGCTTATTGTTGCCCTTTACCTCTTTGTAGCCCCTCAGCTCATTGTTGCCCCTTCCCTCATTGTTGCCCTTTACCTCCTTGTTGCCCCTTAGCTCATTTTTGCCCTTTACCTCTTTGCAGCCTCTCAGCTCATTGTTGCCCCTTCACTCATTGTTTCCCTTTACCTCTTTGTTGCCCTTAAGCTCCTTGTTGCCCTTAGCTCTGAGAACATCAAGGCAAGATGAAGCCCTCTCATATCCCTCCCAAAAAAATTCATGAAAAGACTGACTGCACAAAGACTGGTACACAACATGAATAGTGCGTTCCTCTGTAACAGGTGGACCAATTGCAATATATTTGTACCATCCAGCATTGCGTCAAGACAAAAGACAAGAGAAACAATATTTCTGACACAAGTAACACAAGTTGCTCAACATTTAAAAAATGAAAAAAATGTTCATCTTAAAGAGTCTGCCCCAACATTTACTTACGCTTCCCTCATTCTGTGTGTTACTTCTGACTTACCTTAATCTCTATTTCTAGTTCTACTATAGCGGCTATGATGGTCAGAACTGAGCTGTTTGCTGTATGAGGTCTGATCTCCCACGACTGGAAGGGCATGTTAATGTGAAAGTCCTGAAGCAATGCCATCGTGCCAAAATAATTTGTTTTGAACTTTAATTTTCGTTCATCTAATAAACATAAAATAAAACAAGAAATAGTAAATTTGATGACCCTTTAACTTAAAGATGTTGCTGATGCCAATACTGGTTTTAACATGAGAGGTTTGATATCCATATAGTGCTATTTGAATGCAACAAGGTTTTCAATAAAATAAAGTTGATTGCATGACAGAAAAATCAATAATTCATTTAATACTACACGTAGTAGAGTAAACTTACAACTCCAATAAAAGATACACATGGATACATGGTGATTCAATATTTCAGTTTATTTTAAACATCTCCATTTTCTGGTTGGACTGAATTATCTTCCAAATATGTAAGAGATGACAGATAACAACAGGTTTTGAAGTTTAAACAAACAAACACGATACCTTCATTATATTTAATATCTGTGAATCCATCAAGTTTCCAACATTTGTTGTCAAAATCCCACCTGGCCACTTGTGGCTCTTCCATAAAGAGAACATCTTCTGACAACCTACAAGGTCAAGTTCAAAGGTCAGGGATCAACAAAATAAGAAAAAAAAAATCGAAAATCTGAAAATGTGATAAACTTTAAAAAAAAAATTAAAAAATGCAGCTTATCTGAAATAGATAAATGATACAAGATGTCTGGATTACCCTTGAGAAGTTTTGATTTCCAGGATATTTGATTAAAAAAAAGAAAAATTATTGAAATTTTCAAGATATATTTTCAGGGAATTCATAATCATATCAGAAATAATAATGTCATATTTTATTAAACAGGCAGGCCTACATTCAAGTTGATATACATGTAAACTTGTTTAAAACCATATAGAACATAAGTCACCGAGAAACAGAGCATCTATGAAACATCTGTTCAGTGGGAATAATGCTAAATGAAACATCTACTTAACATGTTTCAAGCGGTCATGCTTGTTTGATTGATTGATTGATTGGTGTTTCACTTATGTGAGGGTAGTCTAATCTAACAATAATTGACACTAGCACAAGTATATATAAAATGTGAAGTGTTTTGATAATGTTGTGATCAAGGGTGCAAAAAGCCATGTGAGGCTGCATGCGCCATTGAAACCAAACAATCAACTCTTAATCTCCCTCCATAATGCTAAGTAAAGACAGCATTGCTACTATTCAGATAAACTGCCCTTAGCCAGAGAGCTGGGACATGCTTGGATCATGTGACTACAGGTGTCTATCTTTGACATCATACAGATAGCATCTTCTGCTAACCTCATGTTGACTCCAATAGGTGGTTTTTCTTCCTTTTTCTTTTCTTCTTGTCCGTCTTTTGATTCTTTACTTGGACTGGGTGCCACAACAGGTGTCTCTGCTACATAGTCCATAAACTCTAACTGAGGTGGGTCCACCACTGTAACCATGAATCAAGACAGGTAAAACAAGTGAGTTACCTGAATGGCAATAAATAATAGTTTGTTTGTTTGATTACAAACAACGTCGTACTCAAGGGTATTTCACTTATATGACGATGGATTGTCCATTTTACACTGTTCCTTGCCCTATTATGGTGGAAAACTGAGAGGAAACCTCATAAAAACCACCCCGTGATTGCCAAAGCCACATCTTGTGACTCACTCATATACCTGATGGTTGACAGACGGACTCGATCCTGTGAACGGGACATCAAATTAATTGTTAGAAAGCCCACTCTCTAACCATAACACAACAGCCACGGGCCAATATATGATAGAGATACTATCTTTATTTCTACAAAGTTATAATTGAAACTTAGTACTAAAGATTATTTCACTTGTATCCTTTATTCCTTGTTAACGGCAATTGTTGGGGAATTGTTTGACCAGTCAGGTCTCAAATATTACTACATTTGACAACATCCCTAAAATAAAGAATATTGCTTCACTATTAGAGCCCAAATGTGCTTTGCAACAAGTCCTAAACTGGGGATGGTTCAAATAATTTCTTGTTTTGTCAATGCAAATCGTAGATCATTTTCAATACGAGAACAGACCAACATTACTCTGTCAGAGATTTTTATTTATGTAAAACAAATGAACATCTTATGTTCACCCTTCTCATGGACAAATTTTTCAATGCATAATATACAGAAAAATATTTGATATTCTATGAAGACTTCAAGTTATAAATAACTAAATTAGTGACTTTAGTTAATAAAAATCAACACAAATAATTGGAAAGCTGTCTTGTGTTAACTCACTCTGGGTCATGGTCCAGCTATTGACTGTTTTGGGTTGTGGTGGCATGTGAAGCAAGTCAAAGTCAAACACTCCTCCTATCACATGGTATGCTCGTAGATCAACCTCATCATCGTCTCCATCAAAATCATCCCATTCTATTGGCTCTGTAACAAAAGGTCAAACTGCAGGTTAGGGGTCAGCAATAATATAGTGTAGGAAAAAACTGAAAATATTGCACTGGTGCCAAACCTCCCGAACAGTTTATTTAAGGGTAGGGTAGCTTTTTTTTGTGTAAATGCACACATGCAACTGTTTTATTTTTAAATTATAAGAATTCAAACTCAGTTCTCTGGCCATATATATATAATTAAAATAGGGTTTTTAGTAGTTATTCATTCAACAACCATAATGATTAACACTAGCAGCTCCCAAGAATGAGACTTATTTTGGCTGACTATTTCAGCCTTATTATCTTATCAACAGCAGCCTTATTATCTTATCAACAGCCCTAATAAATAATCATAGAAACATATAACAAAATCTTCACATGCTCGTCAAACAAGGAAAAATACTCTCAAAGTCAATATAAACTAGTGTTTGTTTGTTTCATTGGGATTTAACGTCCTGCTCAAGGGTATTTCACTTACATGACGATGGATTGTCTACTTCACACTGTTTGTTGCCTTATCGTGTGAAATAAATATACCTGATGGTTGACAGATGGACTTGATCCCGTGAACGGTAAATTGGAGTTAGACTAGGAAGCGCACATGCTACCACTAAGCCACGACTGCGGGCCCCAATATGAACTAGTGAAAAACATTTATGTTTATATTATGTGTTTATATATGTACCTGGAGTAACGGGGTCAATGTACTCCTCTTCCTCCTCCTCTTTTGTCTCCTCAACTTTCTCCTCACTCTCCTCTTGTTCCTCTTCCTCAACAGTGTTAGCTTCTCGAAGACTGGCCATCAAATCCTGAAGAAGAAAATTGATAACAAATAAGAAAATCGGACGAAAACAAGTCAATTAGTTCACTCTTCATTTATTACTACATCAGAAGTTATACAGTTTATGCTCACTTTCTTAATTAAGTCTTTAATTATAAGAGTAACTAATGTTCTCAAAAAAGTTTTTTCCAAGATTATTATTTTATGCCAGAGATGGAATAATGATGACATAAGACACATTTACCATTGTATCTTCTTTTTCTGGTTCTTCCTCTTCAGGTTTAGGCTCCTCCCCTTCTGCCTGTCCATCTTCTTGCCCCTCCTCTTTTTTATCTCCTTCTTCTGGTTGATTGACATCCTCAGCTTCTTCAATAACAGGTTCTGTAACAGGTCAAAGTATAATTATCTGACCAGGGTATAAATTCATTTAAAGGGCATATTATTTCCAAACTTGGATTTGACATAGCTACATTGCGTAATTATTAAATCAAGCCTAACCATCTTGCTACAGTTTTCTCAACAATAACAAACTTTTTGATAGTCTGTTTGAATGGGTATAACGCTGTACTCAAGGGTATTTCACTTATATAATGACGGTTTATCCATTTCACTCTGCTCCTTGCCAAGTTTTGATGGTAAACTGAGAGAAAATCTTGTGAAAACCACCCCTGTGATTGCCGGAGCCACATTGTGTGATTTACTCATACCTGAGGGTCGACAGACAGACACGATCCCATGAATGGTACATTGAAGTTGGATTAGTAAGCGCACATACTAACCACTAAGCCACAGCCGCACCCAAATTTTTGTAATCTTTATTCAATATTATCTACATACCCAAAATTTTTTGAAGTTCATGGATTTCACAAGTCTTAATAGTTTAATACCTGAATGACATGAAAACTTTTCTTGAAAACACTAAAACACTTTATATTATGACTTACTTTAACAATCAATATAAATACTGTGGCATCTTGTAAGTTTTTAGCACAAACCTGGTAAAGCTCGGACTCTTGGGCTGAATGATTTACAATACATGGAGTAATGGTCGTATTTTGTAGAGAGAATTCTAAAGGCACACTCTGATAAAGTCAACTGTTTGGGGATCTCAAACATAAATCCATTTTCTGAGAACTCATATGACTTGATCCTACAGGGTAAAATAAACAAAAACAGTAACAAATATTGGACTCCACTGTACAAATATTTTTTTAGCGTTATGTAGGAAATCTGATATATTTGTTTATGAAATTTGATATTCTCGTGAAATCAATAGGACACTAAAATTCTTTCAGAAACTCGGGTCTGTGAAGTTTCACACAAAGATTGAAAATTGTTTATAATATTGTAAGCATAAAGAACACTCAATTATTTTGTAGGCTTTATTTATTATTCAAATAATATTACAACTGAAATCAAAGTAGACAATCACAGTTTTTGTCAACTGCAGAAAATGTACATAAATTTTCATGTCAATGAGGTAACATTCCTAGGTCAGAAAATGTTGATACACAGGTGAAAGGTTACCACGGCTAAAAATTAATAAAACAGATATCAAGCAAAGATAATTTCAAAGGAAACCATTTATGCAGAGTACATTTAATTCACAATGTATATGTTAATACATCTATCCAGTAGCCTTAATGATATAATCATATATCATACCTTGGGTTTTTACTCAGGTTTCCCCAAATACAGAGACAAGTTTGATCACTTTTCTTGACAAACTGGAGATTAAGAGTTTCTTGGTCCTGTAACTCAGTGGACTTGAGAAGGATCTCATGAGAGGAGGCATCCAGTTTATGCTTCAACAACTCCTGCAGTTCTTGTATTGTCTGTAAAAAAATAGAATGAAGGTCAAAGTGTGACAGAATGGAATTATACGATGCATAACATAAGATATTTTATGGTTATTGGAACAAAATCACAGCTAATAGGAAACATTTCAATTTCAACTGCCAAATATATATTTAAACAAGAGATCCATGAATGGATCTTGACGCCCACCATTAAGAGATTGACTACTTATAAAAGCCATTTTGAATATTCAAACCCATGAAAAAAGGTCAGGTGCACAACCAGACCTTATGGGGAACCAGTGTGTGAAAT
>JAVFBX010162564.1:0-15122 GCA_034783855.1 Mopalia kennerleyi
CCCTAGCAAAGAATAATAAAATCTTTCTTTTGTGTTACAGTTCACTGTTGGGACTACAGACGATTTGTCATCAAAATGTCTGATGTATCACCAACAAAGGAATTAGAGTTTTCCACGAGTAAAATCAGCACAAATTTTTCCAATTATTCCTCTTGGCATTATCGCAGTAAACTTCTTCCTATAGTTCACTCGGACTCTACTCAACACATAGGCATTACAGAGGAAGCCTTGCTCAACGGTTTGTCTTTTCTTTTTTTTTTACAAGACAACAAAAATAACATCATTTGATACATGTATGGTCAATATCTTAAAATTATCAGAGTTCTTAATCGTTTTTTATTACAAAAAAGGGGTCACTTTCACAAAACGTTGTACGACAAATAAATATCGTACGACAAAATTACGTCAGGTTAAACTATAGCGTAAAAATATCGTACGATATTTATTTGTTGTACGACGTTTTGTGAAAGTGGCTTCTGAACTCTCTATTTAAGAATGTTTGAGCAATATACTCTCTGATTGGCTATTGTTGCCAATGTTATTGTCTATTGTTACCACTATGACGGACTATTTTTTCCCTACTGTGATGGGTTATTGTTGCCACTGTGACTAACTAATTTTGTCTGTGAACTCTCATACTGGTCATTGTGTCCATTGTTGCCTCTGTCTGGCCAATGTTGCCTTTGTGACCAACTAGTGTTGCCTCTGTGACTGACCCTTGTTGTATCTGAGTTCTGAAACTGGCCATTGTGACCTCTATGACCAGCCATCATTGCCTCTGTTACTGGCTGGCATTGCATTTGTGAAATTGCTGCATCTCCGACTCGCAAACATGCTTCTGTGAAAGTTTATTCAAGTTCAAGCATATTGCTAAAAATGCATATTTAACTGATTAGCTCTTAACAAAGAAATCGATCCCGCAGCCGTGGCATAGTGGTTAGCGAGTGCGCTTTCTAACGCCTACTTCGATTTACCAATCACAGGATAGAGTCTGTCTGTCTACCCTCAGTTATATGAGTGAGTCACAAGATGTGGCTCCGGCAATCGCGGGGGTGGTTTTTACAAGGTTTCCTCTCTGTTTTCCACCATAATAGGGCAAGAAACAGTGTGAAGTGGACAATCCGTCATCATATAAGTGAAATACCCTTGAGTACGCATTAAACCCCAATCAAACAAACAAACAAAGAAATCTGTTGCTTAACACGACATTTAAACTTAAAATACAAATTTCGCCCTGAACAAAATAAAATAAGTTTTGGCCTGATTATTAACAAGAAACTTATCAATTTTAATTTTATAATAACTTTGAGAATTAACCATATTTTTAAAAAAATCAATCTTTTCAAGAAACTAATGCCTCCAGTCAATCTTGCGTTTAGAGTTTTTGTGCAGGAAATTTTGTAAATTTTTGTCAATCATTTTTGCCAACAGAGTTTGAGATAGTCCAGAATGCGTTTTTCACGGACCCAGATGACCAGAGTGCCTGGTTCTATCATAGATGGCTACTGGGAAGGGGTGAGTCTCACTGAAACACTGAAGGAATATTATAACGAATCTGTCAATGTATATAACTTAAAATATATAACTTATAATATAACTTAACACCTGTTAAGTTTTTGGGCTGCTGAGGTCATTTGTGACAATGATTGAAGCTATTTGTGTTAAATTATAACATAACAATTATGTTTCATTTAATAGATATCACCCTAAAAAAAAATCAAAATTGTGACATAGCTATATAGGGATTACTCAATGACTTCTTCCCAATACACCTATGTCATCAAGTTTCTGACCAATCAAATGCTTTTAATTTTTCACTATTTTAAATCAATTTTTATCCATTTATATAAAAACATTTCAACTGTTGGTAACATGTTTTTAAAACATGTTTGTCAGATGAAAATAAGATTTTATTAATGCTAGTGGAGTCAGAACAGTTCTCAGAACAGTTGCAAGCTTCGTGGAGGGTTGAGTGGAGCTTCCTGTTGCTCAGGTGCTCTCAGAGCTAAGAGGCAACATGAAGGCGATCTGTTTGTGATGTCTTAGTATTTAATACATCGTGTGATTTTCCTGTTTTTGTCCTGTTTTGTCTGTTTGTGTTGAAAGTGGCGTCAAGGGGGCTTTCCTTCATGCAGCGAGCTGGCAGGCCATTGTTAAATAACCTTAAGTATGGGATTAAACCCCAATCAATTGTAGATTGTGGGTGGAGGGCCGAGAGGCAACTGTCTGTTGCCCTTGTGCTGTCAGAGCTAAGGGGCAACAGGAAGCTGATCAGTACGTGATGATTTGTATTACGTCCTGAAATTGTCATGTCTTATTTGTTTTTTTAATCAAGTGGCGTCCAGCCTGGTTTCATGGACCCAATGGGCTGGCACGCCATCATGGGAGTACAATAAACTTCAGAACGGCGTTAAATGAACAGCTTTGGATTGTGGTTCCTGCACTGCACATTCTAGATTGACTTTTCACTGTTTCAGGTCAGAGGACTCTAGCTGTTCATTCTATATTATTGAACAGGTCTTTGAACACAATAACAATGGGCTCAACTATCCCAGTGCTGGTAAGTCAATATAAATGTTAATCTGGTTTTGTAAATGGCATGCTACAGTATTTTCATTATTTTGGGATAACACTTCCTTAGTTCAAAAAGATTCTAGTTCAGAAATATTTGCAGGCTGTAACCCGTCTGAGTGAGTCACATGATGTGGCTCCGGCAATCACGAGGGTGGTTTTTACGAGGTTTCCTCTCGGTTTTTCCACCGTAATAAGACAAGTAACAGTGTGGAGTGGACAATCCGTCGTCATATATGTGAAATACCCTTGGGACGACGTTAAACATCAAAGTAACAAACAAACCTGAAGTGTAACCAGCAGTTATGTTTCAGCTTGGTCGGGATTACTCTGTAACAGTGAAGATCAATGGTGAGACTGTACGAGGGGAATGGAGGACAGTCACGGGACAGCAGAGACGATCAGCTGTCTGGGTAAGCTATGCATTTTCATTTCATGAGTCAGAGGCTCGTTCCACAAAGCGATCTAAGCTGATTATTAAGTTGAACATAACTGTCATGGCCACACTATGTCTTCAGCACTGATCCTCTTGGTCATTATGTTTGACATTTTAAGAGGCAAGGAGTGACTGGTTGGTAAGGGTGGAACACTACAGAATTGCTGGACACTTGTATCTACATGAAGTCTGTTCTCGTTATGACTGCCAGCGTTCATTGTTAATATTATATCTGGATTTTTGTTATTTTTGGGATAACACTTTCTTAGTTTCAATAGATTCTAGTTCTGAAAATTGTGCAGGTTGAAATACATTCAAAAATCAAACCCATGGCACCACTTCTCCTGCACTAAATGCTGGCCACCTACACCACTCAGCCAATCGGCTTTCTACATAATAGTGAAAACACTGTTAGTATTCACTTTGTAAATGACATAAATTAATTTAACATTATACCTCATTGAGAGTTTTACCAATTCTTGGTATTTGTTTGTTATGGACACTATTTTGCTGTATAGGTCCCCAACCATATATTGGCCCGCAACGTATTTGAGTTTACTTCTCTTGTACTACTATGTTAACACTGGAATTACGTTTGCGCTAGTTCTGATGGAGAAATTTGCTTTATTCAATAGTAAAAAGTTAGAGAATTTTGGAAATTCGGTATAACATAACAAATAATGTTGTGGACTTTGGGCCAAATGGCAGTTTATGGACTGGCCCCCAAGTCACCCCCAAAAAGTTGTTTGGACCTGTATGGTGGCCGAAGCCTGCCAATTTATTTTTTGTTAAAGGCAATAGAGAAAAGAACAAAAAATGTTTTGTTTTATTCTTTTGATGGAAATCATTTGTGATTCAGTATTTTAATAAAATAATAACAAAAAAATCCATAGAAAGTCATTAATGAAACCAAAAGCTACAAAAAAAACCTCATTTACAAAACAAATTCATACATAAAAAAAATAATACTAGTCTAATTCATCCATAAAACCTGAGCAAAAATTAACAAATCAAATCCAATAACAAAATAAAAGTTTCAAAGACAAAACAAAATCAAATCATTTTGCACAGCCAATTACCCAGAATGCTGTTTCCAGCACACCAAAACATATAGGCCTTTAAAGGTAATTGGAATTCCAAAGATAATATTGTCAACTAATTTTAAGAAAATATCCCGTATTTTTCCGATTCGTAGATTTTTTTTCATTCACTTGCAAACTTGCAACTTTGCAAACAAGTTATTCAAGCTGTGACGTAAGCAGGGGAAATTTCCGTCCGAACAATCCGAATCGGATAATGCCGAGTCCGTACCGTAAATACATGATTCATTGGAGAATTATAAAATGGCGGCGATGTTTCTATAGATCCTAGTCATGTGTTCTTTTCTCCTGATGACGTCACTCGCTATCAGCCTATCGCTGAGCTGTATGTGCTAATAAATGTCACATGTTTGAATCCCAATTTCTCCATAAGTTCGCCGATTTTTTCAATGAAACAAATTGAAAATTGTCCAGTGGACATTAAATTATTTTTATAAGTTTTCTAGGTATCAACCATTTGAGAAGACCTTTAAATAAGGTTTAAAGAGCTAAACATGGGTCTTTCCCTAGCTCCATGCCTAGCCACATACTCTTCTTACATATCGAAGCCACTCTAAATAAGGGATAAAAAGTACCCTTAAACTTCTCTAAGTTGGAACAGAGAAATAGGCTTTACCACAGGGGGTCTTACATGTTATTTCTGTGGACTGTCCCAAAATTAGAGTGTCCCAACTTAGAGAAGTTTTAGGGTATATATCTTTATTGTAGCGAAAAAAAATTTGCTTGCTTCCAATCCACCAGGTTTTCGAACTATATATATGTTTAAAAAATATATATTAAAAAAATTAATAACTAATAGCCTACGAATTTCACTGAATGTGACAATGTTACGATATAATTTTATGGGGAAACTGTTACGAAATAAAATATATTAAGCACCCTCTTACATTACTTGTATATAATGTAATTTTTTTAAATAAAGGTGTTTTTTTTTTCGTTACAATATTAAATAATGAGTTTTGTTTAGTGTGTGAGTATAGGATATATGTTCATGAATACTCCGAGTATTCATGAACATATATCTGTCAATCTACGTTGGATTTGAGCTTAGCAATATGTTCTATTTATTCTTCTCAGCTTAATAAATGTTTTTTGTCTTGACTAGTGTTTACTTTTGTACTGAGTATTCATTGATATTTGTAGGAAGGCGTTTATTGTTTACAAAAGATTTCTTGGGACTGGACAATTATGAGAGACAGAGGCTTGTGACTATAGACAGACTAGGAGACCTCAGAGGTATGTCTCTTGGTTGATGGAACATTAACAGTTTCAGTATTTTGTCCTCTTCTAATTTAGTCATGTTGATAGATGGAGGGGACTGTTGTTCTTCAGTTCGCCTATTAATATATCTGGTTCATAGCCGTAGTTCAGTTGTTCATGTGTCTACCATCAGGTATATGAGTGAGTCACTCGATGTGGCTCCAGTGATCACCGGGGTGTTTTTTTTTAGAGGTTTCCTATCGGTTTACCACCATAATAAGGCAATGGACAGTGTGAAGTGGACAATCCGTCGTCATATAAGTGAAATACCCTTGAGTATGCAGTAGACCCTAATCAAACAAACTAACAGTTGTTTCTGTGTCGGACTACTGTACCGCTGACAGGATCCATTACCCTAGTTGACCTCTGGTATTTGAGTGTTAAATGGGGTTGTTGTCGGCGGCCGTGGTGTGTTTGCTAGCGTGCTTTACAACTCCTACTTCGATGTACCATCAGTCCCGTGGCTTTGGCGTAGTGGTTAGCGAGTGCGCTTACTAAATCCTACTTCGATGTGCAGTTCACAGGATTGAGTCCATCTGTGGTCCCTCAGGTATATGAGTGAGTCGCACTATGTGGCTCCCGCAATTCCGGATAGGTTTTTATGATGTTTCCTCCCAGTTTTCCACCTTAATTAGGCAAGGAACAGTGTGAAGTGGACAATCCATTATCATATAAGTGAAATACCCTTTAGTACGGCGTTAAACCCCAATCAAGCAAACAAACAAATTCTCTCCTGCCAGTGGTGTCAAGGGTGGTTTCCTTCACCAATTGCTCTGATACGCTGTTGTGTGAGTGAATCAACCTTAAGTATGACATCAAATCCCAACTAAACAAACAAACAAACCCTTCAGCATGGTGTCATCACCATTCACTAACTTCAATAACTTCAATAACTTAAATTCCTCCCATTGCTTTTCAGATAAGTTTTGTTCTCGGATGGAAAGTTATATTGTTGACGGTTCCACAGAGACTGTCTTCACAGATGATCTCAAAACCATGTTACATTTAGCTGAATCTGACAACGAATTAAACACAGCTAGTCTCATGTTCAGAAGGTGAGAATTTTATAGTCAAGTGTCGACCATCAGGTATATGAGTGAGTCACACGTTGTGGATCTAGCAGTTGCAGGGGTGGTTTTTACAAGGTTTCCTCTCAGGTTTCCACCTTTGTAAGGCAGGATGCAGTGTGAAGTGGACAATCCGTTGTCATAAAAGTGAAATTTGCTTGAGTACGACGTTAAACCCCAATCAAAAAACTAACAAACACACAAACCTAGACAATGCCTAATATGTGTCAAAGCATAAATCAATTGACTTTTGTTGCTGAAATATCGCTACCTTGCTTGTCTCAGACAACAAAGATGATGACATGCTTTTGATAATTGTTGATCAATGATTTTTTATCAAAGATAAAAAGTTTCTTATTTATTGCATCATTGATACATGAAGACAGAGAGGTCACAAAGGTCAACAAACGGAATAGAAACATAGAAACAAAATTGACACAATATGTTTTACTTCAAACAATAACAAGTATGACATGTGTGGCTTCGGCATTAAAAACGCTGAAGTAATTTTGCTTTGGTATTGCCGAATACCGTAGTCAGTTGCAATGGCTGGTGAAATGAGTATCGTGTAAGACCCCAATTCGCCCCAAATCAGTAAGTAACTCTTTGTGTAATGCTCTTTTTCAGGTATCGGGATCAAGGTAATGACTTACCTGTAGGCCAGTTTCATTTTGGTCCAGTTATCTTACGGCTGTTATCATACCTACATAAACCCGACCTGGCTTATCAGATGTTTACAGATGAGGTGAGTGTAATGATATATTAACAAAGGCCTATGGCCATGGCTTAGTGATAATCATGACTGCCTACTTATCCTTCTTCATGCACTGCTCGCCCCTTGGGGGAGCGGGTTGGCCTGTCCTGCAGAATACTCTCTCGGCCTCCTCAGTCGATCGTAAGAGGCGAGAAAAGAGAAGCTTTCTGTTGCCCTGGTGTTCTCAGAGCTAAAGGGAAACCAAGCTTATCTGTTTGTACGTTTTATTTTTGTCTCCATCATCATATAAGTGAAATACTCTTGAGTACGACGTTAAACACCAATCAAACAAACAAACAAACAATCATGCACTGCTCATGGGTCTCGTCTGTTGACCATCAGTGTGTCCCAGGACTCTTTACGGCAATTCTAGGGTGGATTTTATGATCGTGACCGATCATGTTTTTTAACAATGACGTCAGTCCCTCCTGTTAAATTATTATTAACTAATTAACGGCCATGCTTACTCGAATGCAAGTGGAATACAGATGTTTGTCTTTGGAAATAAGCAATCAAAAAAAAAATTAGGTGGAAAAACAGTTGTCTTTCCCTTTAAGAATGGTGATAAAAACACCAAGCAATTAGTCAATCATAAGACAATCTGGTGTGTTTGGCTGGTTCTACAAACTACATGTAACTCACTAAATAACAAACAAACAAACCAACCAACCCATCCATCCACTTGTGACCCATCTCATTAATGTTGTGTGTTTTTGTTTTCAGACTCTTGGTGATACATTTGACAATATGAGCTGTTTTCTCCTAATAATGGATCACTTATATGAACAAGGGGACTACGAGAAGGTGTTGACCGTGTTTGAAATGGTCCAGAGGAAAGAGTTGAGGGGGATTAAATACCCTAATGACAGCACCACAGTTGGTCTGGCGGCATGTTATAAACTGGTGAGGCTAATCTCATTTTCTGTTTACTAAATGTACCTGGCGGCATGAGGCTAGAGGTGAATATATCCACCTACTTGGATGTTATGCGAGCACTCAGTCTTTGCTTAGTGATTAGGGAGTGGGCCTAATAATCTTACTTCGATGTACCGCTCACCTGTTACAGTCCAACTATAGTCAGACCATCAGGTATTTCAGTGAGTCACACAATGTCACCCCGGCAATTGCTGGGATGGATTTTGCGAGGGCTGCAAATGCTCATCGATGGCTCATGCACTGGAGAGGGTCTGGGAGGACCCGAAGGTTATTATTTCTATTACCATAGAGTCGATACTTTCCAAATATTTTTAGTTGAAACTCTTCTCATTTAATCAGCCCGTGGCCGTGGCGTAGGGGTTAGCGAGTGCACTTTCTAACCCCTGCTTCAATGTATCCTTCACGGGATTGAGTTCCTCTGCCAACCCTCAGGCATATGAGTGAGTCACAAGATGTGGCTCCGGCAATCCCGAGGGTGGTTTTTACGAGGTTTCCTCTCGGGTTTCCACCATACTAGGGCCAGGAACATTATGAAGAGGACAATCCATCGTCATAAAAGTGAAAACCCTTGAGTATGACGTTAAACCCCCAACAAACAAAAAAACAATCTCATTTAATCAACAACCATATCTTTAACAAAAGAACACTTCATTGTTTGTTAATCTATGGGTTTCTCTCCTCAGAACACAGAAGAGTCGTTCAATGTGATGATGGATACTTTCCGTGGATGTCGTCAAAGAGGCATATATCTTACCCCTAGAAGTATATCTTTTGCTGCTAAACTGGCATTAAACCAGGTATAATTTAACTTCATTGTCTGGGAAGAATATATGTTTCATTCCACTTAATTAAAGTGCATTTCTATTTATACTAACGTAGACTGAATAACAATGTGATAGATCATTTCTAAACGTGGGTTACAACCTCTGGTATCCACCTTGTATCTGTTAAGCTGGCCAATCATTAATCCTCAGCTTTTGTCACATGGCTAAGCAGTCGAAAAATACAGATATCATGACGTGACTGATATCAGCTTTTTGTCTTCATCGGCCCTCGCCCCGTGGGGGAGCGGGTTGGCCAGTCCTGCAGAATACTCCCTCGGCTTCCTCGGTCGATCATAAGAAGCGAGAAAAGAGGACCTTTCTGTTGCCCTGGTGTTCTCAGTGCTAAAGGAAACAGGAAGCTGATCAGTTTGTACGCTTTATTTTTGTCTCCGCCGTCATATAAGTAAAATACCCTTGAGTATGACGTTAAACACCAATCAAACAAACAAACAAATCATCTGCCCTCATCCTTTGGAACATGCAACTTGTTCGTTCACGTCTAATAAACAATGACAAGACAGTACAATCACAAAACATATTGTGGTGACATAACAAACAGATCAGCCTTTGGCTTCACCTTAAATAGGCACATGTTTGAAAACCGGAAACTTTGTCCGAACAGCCTGCTTATACAAGAAGGCTTTGAGCAGCTGTTTCAATGATTCTTAGGCACTTCAAGCGTCCTGTGCCTGTGTGATCCCTGAGCTTCCTGTGTGCTTGTGATCTCTAAGCTACATGTGCACTTGTGATCCCTGAGCTACCTATGCATGTGTGATTCCTGAGCTACTTATCCATATGTGATCCCTGAGCTACTTATGCGTATGCGGTCCATGAGCTCCTTATGCATATGCGTTCCGTGAGCTACATATGTGTATGTGATCCCTGAGCTACGTATGTGATCCCTGAGCTACCTATGCATGTATGATCCCTGAGCTACATACGCATATGTGATCCCTGAGCTTCATATGCACATGTGATCCCTGAGCTACACACGCACATGTGATCCCTGAGCTACCTATGTTCTTTTCATCTCTGAGCTACCTATGTTCTTGTCATCTCTGAGCTACCTATGCACTTGTGCTCTCTGAGCTACCTATGTTCTTGTGAGCTCTGAGCTTCCTGTGTACTCTGATCTCCCTGTGCATAAATTTACAATACAATTGTCATCCCTGAGCTACCTATGCACATGGGATTTCTGAGCTACCTATGTTCTTGTGATCTCTGAGCTGTTTATGTTCTTGTGATCTCTGAACTACCTGTGCTCCTGTGATCTCCAAGCTACATATGCTCTTGTTATCTCCAAGCTCCCTGTGATCTTCAAGCTTTATGTGCACTTGTAATCCCTGAGCTTGATGTGCTAATGTGAACTCTGATGTTTCTATGCACTTGTGACTTGCCAATGCATATGTGATCCCTGAGCTACCTATGCTTGTGTGATCTCTGAACTACCTTTGCACGTGTCATCCCTAAGCTAACTATGAATGAATGATCCCTGAGCTACCTATGAATGAGTGATCTCTGAGCTACCTATGAATGAGTGATCTCTGAGCTACCTATGAATGAGTGATCTCTGAGCTACCTATGTTTTTGTGATCTCTGAGCTATATGTGTTCTTGTGATCACTGAGCTACCTATGCACTTGTGATCTCTGAGCTACCAATTCACATGTGATCTCTGAGCTATCTATGTTCTTGCGATCTCTGAGCTATCTATGTTCTTAGGATTTCTGTGCTACCTATGCGCTTGTGATCTCTGAGCTACCAATGCATGTGTAATCTCTGAGCTACATATGTTCTTGTGATCTTTTAGTTTTAGCTACCCATGTGTGTGTGATTTCTGAGCTACCTATGCACTTGTGATCTCTGAGCTACCTATGCACTTGTGATCTCTGAGCTACCTATGCGCTTGTGATCTCTGAGCTTCATGTGCACCTGTGATCTCTGATCTCCCTGTGCATAAATTTACAATACATGGTATTTTGGGCAATATATAATACCAAGAACAGTATAACAAATAAAGTAAAATTTGGTTTTCTCATTGTTTCAGAACAGACCAGATGTAGCTATGGAGATTCTTGTGTCAAGAAATGAGGAGAGAATTTTGACCTCTATAAATCTCAAGGTTTGTCCACATAAAATCTTGTAGATAATTAACAAATTGCCATTTTTATAAAGAGAACAAAATCGCTTTTCAGAGTTGAAGGGCAATTAATAAAATGAAATCACAAAGAGATTTGCTTTATGTGGTGTTGATGGGAAATTGCTTCACATATTGGGCAGGCACGCCATCATGTAAGTTAAAAAAATCTTGGAAAGTGCGTTTTTCCCCAATCAGACAAACTTAAGCTGATCTGTTTTTGTATTGCCTTGTATAATTTGTCTTAGTTTACTGCATGTACTGTCGAGGGTGAATTCCTTCGCAATTTGGGCTGGCATAGCGTCCAACCTCGATCAAACAAACTCACCTCTAGTTGGGACAATCAATCTACTTTTATTTTGATCTGCTCCAAGATAAAGTATTTAAACTATTTGGTTTAAGCCAATATGGCACAAATCTGTCTTGTTCTAGAAAGTCACATTTATGATATTAACTTTTATGTCACTTTTGCCTTTTGTTTAATTTTTGGTGCTTTCTGCTCTAGAGCGTAACATATGAACACTTTATGGCACTTCTTCTTGTAAGCAATAATATCAGTGAAAAAATCCCCTTTTTTATCTAATTTTAGGCTATTGCTTATGCAAAAATTGGTCGCCTAGAAGATGCCATAAGACTGTTACAGAATGTTTTAAATCGAGATGTTCCAGAACAGTATCACCGTGGAAACGAAATCTTCAAAGACACGGTATGTAAACAGGGGGACTTGCATGAAAATGACTGCTTTAGTCCACTTAAAATTTGTGAATTGTCTGTGGCACATGTGGATTTTCTTATATAAGCAATCTGCTCCTCACAGTGCCTTATACAAGACATCAAGAAAGTATTGAAACATTGGAGTTACAACTGACCTTTTTGTCTTAAAGGGAAAGACAACTGTTTTTTTACCTAAACTTATTATTTTTGTACAGATGTTTGTCTTTGGAAATATGCAATGAAAATAATAAGTTTAGGTCGAAAGATAGTTGTCTTTCCCTTTAACCGTACAAGCTTATGAGGTATTCTCACGGTTTCCCACCGTTATTAGGCAAGAAACAGTGTGAAGTGGACTATCCTTTGTAATATAAGTGAAATTTCCTTGAGTAAGGCGTTAAACCCTAATCAACCAAACAAATAATCCTTGGGGGGGGGCATCACAAAGCTGACTTTATAGTTGCCAAGGAAACAATGCATTGTGTGTAATTGCACTAAAATTGTGAAGAGTTGTTTTCTTCACCCATTTATCTGATACCCTGGCAAGAGTGAATTAACCACCAGTACAGTATAAAACGAACTATAACAACTTACCGAGGGTAGTTTTCTTCATCCATTGTCTGACACGCCATCATGTGAGTGAAATAACCTTAAGAAAGGCGTTAAACCCCAGAACAAAACAATTAATAAATGCTCATTTGTCTTGTTTCAGATAAACGAGATTGAGAGTGCCATTGAGGAAACGGATTCACAAGAATTGTCTCGTGAATTACAGAAAGTTGTTCAAAGACTGTCAAACGGTGGCCACATCTCTCAGAAATCTTTGGACGAATTTATCTGTCAACCAATCATTAGGCAGAGACCATTACAAAACAGCTTTAAATCGAGACAACGTTCAGATTTACCAAATTCTTATCAACGATTTAGAAGAGAGGGCTTGACAGACATGAACTGATGATTCCTTCTTTTAAACTTTCTGCGTGACATTTGTGATAAATAAATTTATTAGACAGATTCGTCCCCTTTATTTGTTTTGAAGCCAAGTCATGAAGAGGATTAACCAACAGTAAGCGTAATTTGTTTTCCTTGTTGCCAACAGCAACAGCTATGCATCCATCTTTTCTAATCGAGGATGCACACTCCTGCAGGATTCTGGGATTGTCTTAAACACTGTATCCTGAATGTGCTGGACTAGTCTACTTTAATTAGTGGCCTAAAGTTTACAATTATTCAATGCGTATTATTGAGACATATTTATTGAATTATTGTGAAGTTTAGGCAATTTTGATTTGAAAAAGTGCATGGCTAAGAAACTTAATGATACAAGCTTTAAGAGGAACCCAGAAACCTGCTTGAGTGGCGTCTTTGATTAGAAAAGATGGATACATGACAATGGAGTTCAAGAGAAGTTAAAAAATCTGCATAGTAACCTTAAACCATTATACATTTTCCACCTGTTATACAAATGGGGTACGGTAATCTTGTTATAGGCCCTCTTGTGGTTAGAATTGTTCCATTATCTCCCTTTAGCCATCCATAAGTCCTCTTGGTAAAGGATGTTTATTACCTCTTATCCCCTGCATTCTACAGGCCCGCGGCCATAGCTAAGCGCGCTTACTTAAGCCTACTAATACTTCGATGTACCGTTCACAGGATCAAGTCCGTTTGTGGACCCTCAGGTATAGGAGTGAGTCACACGATATGGTGGTGGTTTTTTTATGAGGTTGGCTCTCGGTTTTCCACCATAATTAGGCCAGGAACATTTTTAAGTGGACAATCCGTTGTCATATAAATGAAATACCCTTCAGTACGATGTTAAACCCTAATCAAACAAAACAAACTAACCTTCATTCTACTTCGTGTAAATTATCATCAAAGACAAGAACAAAATAACGGAGAAAGTATACCCGTCTGAATAACGAAGAAAGCCAAAACAAAAGGGAATGTTGGAATTATTATATATTTTATTGGGGGAATTACTTTGGAAAAGACGAATGGCTGACTTATAATGCGATTACATCGGAGATTGTGGTGGATTTTTTTATGGTTGACAGAGAGTACTGGATGCCAACAACTGCCGATGAATCCTTTATGCATAACGCTGTAGAATTGAGGGCATGCACATTTGGGGAAGTAGCGGTATACCGTATTGCAATCAAGACATACGGTTTAAGATTTCCAAAGCTTTATTTTTTTTTATTGATCTGTGTGTAGGATCTGGTTTCAAATCGAGGCAATTATTGTTCAGGCGGAGATATTGGTCGCGGATCGACTTACAATGTCTGGTAAGATGTTTTCGGAAGCATTGTGGAATGAATCTTCATGTTTGGTCGGTTGATGGCGTCTCATGCAAGATCGCCCGGTTTGTAAGTGAACGATAGTAAACAAAATACGTTATTGACAAAATTGCTGTTTGTATTGTTTCTTAGCTATAACTCTGTGACACTTACATTCGAGAAGTATAAACAAGAAGTGAAGAAATAAACCTGTACCAAAAATATGGATGTGTTCCTATCTATACCTTAGAACATTACATAGTCAGGTCCGGACACCGGCTATCAAATTCATAGACGCGTATTTGAACTTCCGGTTGTAAGAGCGCAGGCCTTTGGCTGACGTCATTTCTACCTTTAAGTCATAAAAGAGAATATTTCCACCAAATATGGGTTATCGAAATTTAGTTTGTAATGTAGACGAGATCTTTGCCATTTTACAGTATGTATTAAATTTTGTGAATGATTCTTCATGAAGTCGTAATTTTACCTTTTGCACGATCTTTTTTTTCGTTTTTATGAACTGGCTGTATATAAACGGCTCTTATGTTCCACAGTTGACGGTAGCTATTAATCCACTGAGGAGTGGTGTGGTGTTAATCAATAATCAGTTCAAAATGAATACACAATTCACGACTCGTTGAGGTTAAGCGGAGTATAAAAACAACACGTATCATATCCAACAAGAGCACCTCAAGATTCTAAATCGGTAATTATAATGTTGAATAATAATAATTTATTTGTTGTCAAACTATAGTTCTAAAGTAGATTAACTCTCAGAGACTAGCTTCCAATGGACTATGAGCTTGAGTATTCAGGGGTGAGTTACATCTCGAAAAGACAACAACTATACTTTAATGTAGCTATCGACAAGATAAAGTTTAAAACAAACTGTCCTAACGCAGACGGTAGAGAATTCAACACGTATATGTCACCTTAAAGGGAAAGACAACTGTTTTTTTTACCTAAACTTATTATTTTTAGCCCACAGTCATTCTGACTGTGGGCTATTCTCATCACTCTCCGTGGTCCGTCCGTCCGTCCGTCTGTCCGT
>JAVFBX010162660.1:0-15121 GCA_034783855.1 Mopalia kennerleyi
ATAAGCTTTGTTTCCCTTTAGCTCTGAGAACACCAGGGCAACAAAAAGCTCCTCTTTTCTCGCCTCTTACGATCGACTGAGGAAGCCGAGGGGAGTGGGTGAGTCAGATCTCACTTTTTTATAAGGAAGGGACAGCGTGGTCTTCTCGCGAGAAGTAGCGAGTACTGCATATGACGTCATAAAGTCACGTGTGTCACAGGTTGACGTCAAGACGTGCGTTGTGTTTATTCACTTGAACCTGGGACCTAACATATTATCGCGACAATCATGATTTGTTGGTTTAAACCAATAATCATGGCAATCAGGATGTGCTAATTAGAAACGATAATCGCGACAATCATGATACCTTGATTATTACCTACGATCGTGGCAATCATGGTTTGTTGATTAAAACCTATTATAGTGACAATCATGATTTGCTGATTAGAGCCGACAATCGTGGCAATCAAAATTTCTCGATTCTTTTGGACACCAAATGGCAATAAATGTCGGCCGCCTATAGACCACCCAGATAACCAGTGTTACGTCGCTTAGAGTAATAAAAACGCTTTGTGTAATAATTATTACACTAGGCGTTGCAACTGCAACGCTTATTGTAATAAATTAGACACTAAGTGTTGCTTGTGTACAAACGCACCGCTTAGTGTAATAACACTCGGACTTGAACCGCTACCACATCTGTTTGAATTTTGTAATGTCATCGACTGTAGTGAAATTGTATGTAAACGCATTTTGACCCTCACTTACATCGTCTACAAAATGCCCTCTAAAAACTATCAACAGAATTGTGAAATTCCATACAGTTTACTCGTGAGAACACAGCTTTTGAATAAGACGGTGGAATTGAAGTGGGAAATAGCATATACACCACTCACGCAAATGAATGATGTTTTGAAAATGTAACTAAATGTGGTACTAAATGTGGTCTAGCGAGCGACCAGCTATATACTTCACTCAAAAGTAATTTGTTAACGTGTAAATGTTAAGAATATCTGCATGTTTCACAGGGACACCATTTGTTACGATAGATTTTTTTTTTAGGTTCTCGATCACAGTATATTTATAACACTAAGCGTGTCATTTGCCAACAAAACGAATTTCAGCGCTGCGTTCGCAACGCTAAGTGTAATAATTTTGACACTAAGCTTTGCAATTGCAACGCTTAGTTTAATAAGCGGTGCATGTGCAAAGCTTACTGTAACATTATAACAATAAGCGTTGCAATCGCAATTATCACACTAAGTGTTTTTATTACACTAAGAGGCGTTACAAACCAGCCTTCTACAAAACAGAAGATAAGTTGGCTGGAGTCTAGATAACAGACATTCAGAACCCAGAAACTGACACAAATCACAAAGCTGAAAGACATAAAACCACAACAACAAAGATATATTCCATTCCTTTCTGCTTTTCGGAGATTCGAGTTTCAATTTTTGAGTTCGATCCCCATGCAGATGGCGATTTTCAATTCTGTTCAAATTGAAAGTGTTGTCTAAAAAATAAACAGAGCACTGATGAAAGGCTGGTATTACATTCATTTGAGCGTTTTGGAGCTGTGTCTATCTCCTGTCAGACGGGTACACATGTCCGCTGTCTAGACTGATAAACTGTCTAGTTTGTTAAAGGCCAACATTTACTGCTGGCGATTAGATGCCTTGTTCTAGTTGTTGGTTTTAGGTTCAATTGACAGATGTGTCTTGACTTGCTCAATTTCCGAACTAGTCTAATCAAATTGATAAGTGTTATCCCCAAAATAAAGTAACTATACTGTTAGATTACAGTATTTGCCCATTAAAATCTACTTTCCTGTAAATCATGAATTGATGATTAAAACCTTCTATCCTGTCAATCATGATAAGTTGATTAAAAAGTACTATCCTGTTAATCATGATTTGTCTATTAAAACCTACAATCGTGTTAATCATGATTTGTTGATTAAAACCTACAATCGTGTTAATGATGAGCTGTTGATTAAAACCTACAATCGTGTTAATCATGATTTGTTGATTAAAACCTACAATCGTGTTAAGCATGATTTGTTAATTAAAACCTACAAGCATGACATTCTGAATTTGTTAATTATTACCGGCAATCTTCACGTCACAACTCTTACAATCATGATTTATCCATTAAAATCTACATTATTTCGACTGCATATCACTAACAAACAGGTCGTATTCTTACCTCTATAAGATTGCGTCCATCTTTCCGCCCGTTGGTGGCGTCTATTGCACCAGTCACCGGATCCGGCTCGTCATTACGAATGAAGAATCTCCGACCACCCCCAAGTATTACCTGTAAAGGTGTGATAATTTCCGGTGTTAGATATCTGTCTGGGGTTTGTGGGGAGTAAAGTGAGGGTGTTGGGAAGGAAAAGCCTGTTTTTCCGACTTTGATGGGGAAAATGGAACTATTTCATTTGTTTGACTTGGCTCATTCAAGTTGAATAGTAGTTTTATCTTGAGAATATTTAATACACCGATGGCCGTTGGTTGGAATCTTATTTTACCTGGATGTCTTTATTGTCGGAAACCAACTGATCAGCAATGTCTTTACACTCGGGTGTATTCGTTCCCATCAAAGCATCCCCTTCCCAGTTCCGGTTAGCCGCATGCGCATAGGCGGCAGCGGGTGTGGCATGGGTGACACGTGTGGTGGTGACAATACCAACTGCCTTACCTATAAACATACAACGAATCACCGATTGATTTATTGGTTGATTGGTTACCTGGCTGGTTGGTTGATTGATTTATTGATGTTGATTGGCTGATTGATTGGTTAATTGATTAATTGGTTGACCGACCGTCGGTCGGTCGGTCAATCGATCGATCGATCCGACCGACCGACCGACCGACCGACCGACTGACTGCTTGGGTGTGTGGGTGGGTTTTTGATTGATGGATTGATTGATTGGTGGACGGACAGAGGGGTGGACAGACGGACGGATCGATCGATCGATCGATTGACCGACCGACCGACTGACTGCTTGGGTGGGTGGGTGTGTGTGTGGGTTCTAGATTGATGGATTGATTGATTGGTGGACGGACAGAGGGGTGGACAGACGGACGGATCGATCGATTCCCCCAATCATCTGCTGTTGTAGTGATTGTCATATCCTCTCCCCTCGTCGTCAAATCACACATGCAACACCTCGACATTCACATCTGATACATGTGGTTGAGATTGTGGTATAGGGGTATAATTTACAGTTCACGAGTTATAGGCAGGTAATGGCTAAATCCATTGTCACCAGGAGTTCCCTGTTAAGCTGTTATTGTTGACGAGGTACTTCACCTGTGCACCCGGGTTTTAAATGTTAATGTGGGCTGACACGAGAGCATGGTGCCGTGTATCGGGAGCCTACAATATCTACCTGTATTGGGTTTAAATTGAGCGAACCAATAAATACATAATCTATAAATTGTTTTATTGGTCTATAAATAACTCCAATTACCTCTTAACAGTTTACACTTTATTTAACCGTGTATGGCTGTGTGTGCAGACAAATGAGAATATTTTTTTGATATATAGGACAGATTTATATACCACACCACACATGTCTCACTGGTGTCATATAACATTTCCCAGTAAGATAAATTGTTTTTACACTGTAAAGAGATCATTTCTCCAAAAATAGAGGGGTTTTTTTTAAATTATTACGTAATGAATCTCATGAGTTATTTATATTTTTCTTTTTAAAAAAAATTGAAGTTAGAAACGTTTCATTAATTCCATCTCAATTGTATTGGCTTAGTGAAAGCTTAAAAGCAACAAAAATACTCATTAAATAAACTTTTTTTTAAAAGTCAAATGAGGAAATGAATTCTTGCCCGGTCTCGGTACTCGTTGGATTAGAAAATCAATGATCTCTCTGGTCTTTTTTCTTCTTCTAAATACATTTCAACGGTATTGTTATAATTTATGAACAAACTTTATCACAGAATAAAATAGTGGCAACCGAAATTTGTTGATAAAACCTAAATTTGGTCTGACCGTGCACTGTGAACTAATTTCAGTTCGAGTTTGTTTTAGGAATAAACAGTTGCAATATTTTTTAACGTTCTGTTTTTGTTTTTTGTTTTGTTATACCGTTGTCGATTATGTAAGCTAGAAACTACAAGAAACATGTAGATTATTCCCCCCGAGTTAACCCATGGTTATGACTTTTCGTGATTGTCTTTTCTCATAGTGACCTTTTTATTATATAGACCTTTTGTTTTTACTTTTTGTGTTGACCTTCCGTGTTACATTTCGTGTTGATCTTCTATCTTTACTGGTTGTGATGACCTTTCCTTTTACTCTTTGTGTTGACCTTCTGCTTGTATCTTTTTTTTGCTGACCTTTTTTTACCTTCTGTTTTAACTTTTGTGTTGACCTTCTGCTTGTATCTTTTTTGTTGACCTTTTTTACCTTCTGTTTTAACTTTTGTGTTGACCTTCTGCTTGTATCTTTTTTTGTTGACCATTTTACCTTCTGTTTTAACTTTTGTGTTGACCTTCTGACTTTAACTGTTGTGTTGATCTTTTTTTACCTTCTGTTTAAACATCTGTGTTGACCTTCTGCTTTCATCTTTTTTTGTTGACATTCTCTTTTTATTTTTCGTATTTATGCTTTCTGTGTCTGTGTTCTAGCCAAGAGTTTTATTCAGAACTATGCTCTGTATTACAACCCTTGGCGGATTAATCGCATTAACCTTAAACGTTGATGTCAACCGATTGGTTGATTGCGTGGGAACTTCTACGCAACCAATTATATGTTGTGCTATGAGATGCCTATGCTTGTAAAAATGAGAGCTATAGGCATTGATAAAAGTGGGCGAAGTGTTGTCATAAAAAGGTTATGTCCTGGGTATTCAACCAACTCAATGATAGTATAGCATATATGTACCCACACCAACATACACCAAATCCCCGTATATACGCTAATAGTGCTGTACAAAGTTTAAGAAATTGTCAAAACGTGAGTATAACATTCAACCTTATGTTATCAGCTTGGTCATTTTATCCGCCAGGGGGCGTAGCTGTAATTTTATTCATATGCGATCAATCTGCCAATGGCTGTAATGTAGAGTAAAGGTCGGAATAAAACTCTTGGTTAGAGTAGACGGAGTTTCTAATACCATCAGTTGTGTTGGAGACATCAGTTAGGGACATAAGTGTTATTTCCAGTTGGAGTTATAATAACAAATACAGGAAACACACATTAATTTATGTGTCATATAAATCAAAACTTACAATTAAGATTTTGTGTATACATTGAAACATTTCCTCAACAGCAGATATTGCTTGATGAAGCCTGTATTATCAATTTTCTTTTGAATTAAAGAACGAGTGTTTCTTACCTGCTGCCTGCGACCAATCAAGTACACTTGTGACACTGCGGCCGTGCTGCGATGAACAGTTAGATCGGACTACGTTCGGGCCCACCCCAATTACCCCGGTGCGTGTTTTCACCCCCGAGAGAAAGGCAGTCGCTGTGCCTGCCGAGTCTGGACCCTGGGCGTTCGTGTTGTACACCTGAAGAAAACAAACGTAACACCATCAAAACAATAATTGATAGGAAAACGACTTGATAGTTGATGGTGAAACTAATTATTGCAATTGACTATGGACGTATGGACGTAATTAACTTTATGATAAGAACTGTGGTTGTTAACCACAAGAAGAATATAATGTTGAATAGTAGCCTATATACTTCTTTGGCTTTTTTGGGGCTTCTCTATCTTACATTTTTTTCCATGGAAATTCCGTATCTTCCAAACAGATTGATTGTTTATGAAAACACAGGGTAAATAATAAAACAGAATTGTGTGGTGTGTCATGTCGCGTCGCTCTAGGGTACGTGTTTCGCATTAAGCATTTTTATTTTAGCTCTTATCGCTTTAATTGATTACGATATAGATTCACCTTATTTAATGAATTTGTTGAAACAGTTCAAACCAAGAAATTCTTATCCTCAAAAAGCGAACACACATGTCAGGCTCTTAATCGAGCAATATATCAGTGTGAATATTTATCATCTTCACAAAGAGAAGGTTATGGGTAACGTATTTGTTTGATCAACCTCTCCCGGCCCCCACCCCTCAAAATATATATATATATATTAACACTGGGTAATCCCCCAAATTTTCACCAAACAACGTAAGAAACATTGAACCCAAAGGCAGATCTACTTTGCAGAAAACCACTATTTTCCTAGTAAATTACCTTTATCATAGAAACGTAGGGGAATTTATCAAATGAAAGTTGTTCCTCTTCTCCGGATTGGTTTTTGAGCTGGCCCTTAAGAATCCGGGCAGCTGTCACAGTTGTTAGCCCCATTCCATCGCCGATGAACAAAATCACGTTCTTGGCGGTATTATCGTTAGCTGACCTTTTCACTTCTTCTTTTACACTGGACTGGCCAAGCTTCTTCCAATAAGCTTCATCTGTCAGAGAGATAAAATAATCAATCTGCAATATTCAGTAAGGCTTTGATTGTTTGAGGATTGGAAGGGTTGATTTCGACACGTGGAATTTAATACTGATGGATTGGTTCATTGATTGATTGATTGATATATTGATCGATCGATCGATTGTTGGTTGATGGACTGTTTGTTTGATTGATTGGTTTGGTGTGATTGATTTATCGATTGATTTGTCGATTGATTTGTCGATTGATTTGTCGATTGATTTGTCGATCGATTTGTCGATCGATTTATCGATCGATCGATCGATTGATTGATTGATTTATTGATTTATTGATTTGTCCATTTATTGATTGATTGATTTGTCGATTGATGGATTGATTGATTTGTCGATTGATTGATCGATTGATCGATTGGTCGGTTTGTCGGTTGGTCGGTTGGTTGGTTGGTTGGTTGGTTGATTGATTGATTGATTGATTGATTGATTGATTGATTGATTGATTGATTGAACCTCGGGAGAGTATCATTACTGTGATATTATCACTACCCTCGGCTGTGATTGATGTTTGAAGATCTAGATTATACATTTTCTTTGCCGGAATCATATTTACTAACGTAATTACATATAAAAAAGGCATTGTGAATTTATTAAGGCTTTAGAATAAGCCAATTTAGTTGAGGAGTTCACTACGTTCTGAACTTAAAACATTTGAAAACGTGTTGATACCCCACGCTATTGTAGCCTACTCATACATATTTTCGGCAAAATTAGTTTAGAGCTGAGAAAAAAAAAAGGAAATTGCAATATTTATATTATTTTGCCGTATTCAGAATAGTCTAGCTTTTTATCCATTTTCTTTTTAATTATTATCAATATTTTCTTTTTATTACAGCCGTTGACCTATTATCTAGTGATCAAAGTTCAGCCATTGTAAGCTCTGAATCTCAAGGATCTCTAAGCTCGGCATCAACCAGCTCGGAATCGGCAAGCCTGCAATCGTCAAGCCTGGAATCGGCAAGCCTGGAGTCGTCAAGCTTGGAATCGGCAAGTCTGGAATCGTCAAGCTTGGAATCGGCAGAATCATCATCGCGGTAACGACGCAGGAGCCTTGGTTCTTTACTGGCATATCAACAAGAAGCTTCGACACATTAAGGCCAACTGGCCTGCAGCATTTCCACGATTAATACGTTACGTCTTCGTATATTTCATATTTATTTTGTGCACGAACATTATAATTTTTCATATTAAATACATTCATATGCACCATTAAACAAAGTCTTTGAACAATATACATACAGTTTTTGGTACAGTTTGAATAAATGTCGAGAAAACAATTTTGCTTGCCTTTTTAACACGGTTCAATTTTTGGTATATATGTATAGATCATAGAATTATATAATAAATACACGATGGATACCAAACGTTAGTCTGTTTTATTCGTTAAGTCTATACCCGAAGTTTCGCCTGGTCATGATTCCCACATAATATGAGGAGTTAAAGGTAATGCTACATATGTTGAAATATTTTTTTCATTTGTGTAGTAATTGTATAGATATGTTAATTTCTTTTTTCAACATTTGAGTTTTTTAATAACTTGTTAAATTAAATTTTAAACATGTTGAATTATTTTTAACATATATGTACTAGCAATTATTTTATACATTTATGAGAAAGGTAATTTAATTTGCATTCGTGTAACAGAATTTCACAGGTGTGAAAAATAATCAAATATATTTTAAAATGGATTCTCCATATGTGGAATTAAGGTTGGAGTGTTTAGCGACCTGGTAAAGTTAATCCATTAGGAGGCTTTCCACTTCCAGCTTATCCACCAGAAAGTCAGCAACCCCGATCTCACATCTTCTCGCGAGATTCCATTTGTGCTACGCGATCAATATAGGTCAAGAGAGTATGCTTTTACTGAATAAAACTTCTTTATTTAGTAACCTTTTGAGTGTTTCTGTTTAGTTTCTAAAACCGGTCTCAAGCGAATAACATACACGTACGTGGTAAACAACTATATAGGCTTATAAGATAGGCATTGTCACAGGATTTGAGAGTAAAAAATGGACATTCCCTGTTGGAATTCAACTCTCAAAGCCAAGTTGTACACGAATAAAAATAAGCTTAGTGTAGCAAGAATGTCCGCCGCTAAAGGCTTATTGTGAATAAATATGCTCATAATCCCAGTCAAATCACAATTTATAATATCAATGCAGGAAGCCACGAGTACAAGTTTCAAGTTTGTTGTCATCAGGTTTACAGCACATAGACGTCAATACATAAAAATTATGCAATGGCTGTGTGTTGTTTTGCGTAATTTGATGAAATGCAATCCCATCCTATGTCTTAATGGACGAAAGCTAAATTCCAACTTAATCGGGGAACATGTTCCTAAGCTATCATATTCACAAAACATAGGAGTGAGATTGTAAAACTATGCACCGGCAATCATTTCGTTTTACGGAATTAGGTGAAATGCAATCCCATCTGTTGTCTTAATAGTAATTGGTTATATTTTAAGTTTCAAGTTAATCGGTGAAATTGTTACAGAGTTATAGTGCTCATAAGACATATATAAATATTGTAAAAATTATGCAATTGCAGCCACTTTGTGTTACAGAATTGGTAAAATACAATCCAATCCTCTGTGTTAATGGGGGAAGCTACAGTACACGTTTCACGTTATGCAGTGAATGTGTTCTCGTCGTATCATGCATGTTCACAACACATATACTGTAATAGTGCAAAATTATGCAATAACGGCCATTTTGTTTTACGTAATTTTATGGAATACAATCCCGTCCTATGTCTTAATACGAGGAAGTAACTACCAAGCTTCAAGCCAATCTGCAGATTTGATGTTAAGTTATCTTGTTGACAACACAGTCCTGAATATTGTAAAATTATGAAATGGCGGCCGTTTTGTTTTATGAAAATTGGTTGGATGCAATCCCATCCATTGTAATCTCTGTGAATTAGTTATTGTGCTCACAATATATATAGGCATGAGTATTGTATAGGCATGAGTATTGTAAAAAGAGACACTGGCGGACATTTTGTTTTGATAAATTTTGTGAAATGCAATCCCATCCTTTATTTAATGTGAGGAAGCTATATTCTAAGTTTGAAGTTTATTCGGGAATTTATTCTTTACTTAGTTATTCACAACACATACAGGCATGAATATTGTAAAATTATGCAAAAACGGTCATGAACTTTACCGGAATTTGTTAAAATGCAATTCTAACCATTGGCCTAACAGGAGGAAGCTACATACCAAGATAAAAGCTAATCGATGAATTTGTTTTCAAGCTAGGATGTTAACAAACATTTGTGACGGACGGACGGACGGACGCCGACAGCATGTTTAAGTCTCCTCACCTACAGACGTCAAAAAGGAAATAAATAAATAAATAAATAAATAAATAAATAAATAAATAAATAAATAAATAAATAAATAAATAAATAAATAAATAAATCATTAGAAAATTATACATAAACAGAACAATTAAAAACTGTTTTGTTAGCATAAATCAAGTATGTAGTCGCAGGCTGTATTATCGGCCAATCGCGACCTGTACATATACAGTTGACAAGGACGTCACCGTTGAACTAATGTTTTATTGGTTAACGATCAATATCATAAATCACAGATGGCAAGTCAGGAAGATAATCAGCACAAAATATCTCTGTTCCCTGACTGGAAACACGCCATTAGTTCCGAATAACAAACCACTTCCGTTGCTTTGTTAACAGCAATCATATCGTTTGAATAATTTCCATTTCTAATTTTCATTTTATTAATAACATTAATTTTTATTTATTTTTAACCAAAGTTGAGGGCTAGTTCACTCTGCCTACATTGCTGTTGATGTATTCAGCATATAAACTAGACCGAGGTTACCGCGGTCAACAGTTATTTGCCAACGACATAATATCGGAACGGAGAAATTCAAAACTGAAAGAGAAGCTCCAACACATAAAATCAAGTAAGTGAACGATATAGCTAAGTAATCGGCCTACACGTAAAAATCATGTATAGTTGCCAAATATGTATATGGTAAAAAGAAGCATTCACCATTTGAATAATAAACATAAGTCCCCCTTGCTCAACACACTTCAGAAAACAAACTCCAACATATTAAAAAAAATGAACTCTTCGCTGTTAGAATTCAGAAATATTATAATAAATCGTTTTACGAAGCAGCGTAATTATTTGACTTTACTATTTTACTCGATTACAGAATGAAGACATCAACTGATATTTGTGCTGTTCTCGTTTTTGGACTCCTCGTGACCATAGCCGTTGCCAGGGTAACAGGTAAAAGCTTTGCAACAACTATTCAAACTGTTTAAAGTGAGTCGTATCCCTTTGCGTTTAGCTAGCCTTTGTCTTATCTTCATCCAAAACTAGTTTTTGATGAAATTCACTTAATAAAATAAGAAAATCAAACAAATCGCATTTTAGTCGATTCTCGCTCACAATGGTCGTTCCATGTTTAAACGTTTAGTGCGATGCATTATGGGTAATAAACATGGCTGCTATTTTAAAAAGCAGGCAACATCTGACTTTGGATATCGGCCACCACAACTTGCACATCTAGCTAAAATTAATTAGGCAGATAACTCATTATCAGGAGATCCTCGACCAGCTGAGCGAAATGGTTGACTTGTCTGATCACAGATGGTCAAATCCCCACCGACAAATCATTAGGCCTACATATCTGCGCAGCTCTAATGGGGTTAACACAATGTATCCGGCTAATTCCTCCGTCTTAGTCCTTCGTCCCGCCTATCTTAACCCATGGGGAAAGTTCGAAATTGATCCGCCGCGATCGCCGGCCTCTCAAAACATATATCTGAATTTTCTTTGATTTATTTTAGATACACTAAAACCAATGACAAGTATTTTACCTACTTGCAATATTTTTTTTTGGATGGTTTTCAATCTTATTCATGATTGCAAAGGGAGATAATTTAAACGTGACAACTCGGGCGAGGAACTCAAATTAAACTTTATTTTAAAATTAGGAAATATAGAGGGAGTTAGATTATATTTTGACTTTTGATTAAAAAAAAATCAGAAAAAATCAAATATATGTTTTGAGAGGCCGGCGATAACGGCGAATCAATTTCCAACCTTCACCATGAGTTGAGTATAGGGCTAAGACGTAGGAATTAGCCCTATTCATTTTGCTATAATGGGGTAAGAATGAATAGAGCTACAAAGCTAAGCTAGTCTGGGGAACACCTCCATATCATCAAATGGATATTCCAAGATGTAACACAAAGAGTGCATGACGCCTAAATATAGAACCTTATCCGAAAATACGCCATTTTGTTTTCCAGCGAAAGAAGTAAGAACAATGGCCTGTGATCCCGCCACGATAGAGACAATCGACGTGACATGCGTGCCCGGGGGATGTGCACCAACGCCCCCTGGTGACGTTATTGCCACGATCAGTAATCTTCAGCCTTTTCCTCAAGGTGGGACTTGTGTGATAGGGAGCGATTTGATACCAGTGTTTACGAACGGAGCCATAGCGTGTACAGCTGTCGTAACATCTTGTACTGGTGGTAAGTGAACACCTGTCTATATAATGATCGGTTGGTCGATTTGTGTATGTTTGGTTGTTTGTTTGATTGGTGTTTAGCGCCGTACTTAAGATTCTTTCACTTACACATTCCAGCACATAGGTGAAGGAAACCGCCCTTGACGCCACATGCAACAAACAAACAAACAAATAAAGACACGATGTGAGAAATACAGGACAACTACTAGACACTATACAAAGACATCTCAAACATGTCGACTTTCTGTTCCCCTTTAGCTCTGAGAGCATATTGGCTTTAAGTATATATAACTAAATGACTGCGAAGTATTACATGCACAAAAATAATCGACACTAGCCCAGCCATACAATGTGAAGTGTTTTGATAATGTTAGAAATTTGGTTTTCTTCAGGCCAGTGATAAAGACAACATTACTGCACACTAAACAAACTGCCCTTTATAACAGAGTTAGCTGTCTAACGAAACCATCTTCCCGAGGCAAGGCGGAATTTCCTACTTTACCTTCATAGCTGAGGAAAACCCTCAGTGATATATAGTCTACAACAGCTACTTTCGGATGATCTATCTTTACCCCGTCACAGATTGGATCTTTCTGAGAATTAGAAACAGGCGATCTAACACAGGGTGACAAGTAGGCTATAGGCCTACTCGTAATACACACACACGATCTTTGCCCCGTTTATGATTAACGAGTCCTTATATCCCCACAGGCACGTTAAATGACAGTGGCTCGATGTTCGTTGGTTGTCGACTGTTTGATTGGCTGCCTGTTTCTACAATAGTTCAATTACATTTTTGTCACTTTGTTTCCTCCAATTGTAGCAAGGGTAGTGGTGTGGAAATCTCGTTTTCCTCAATTTGACCCTTGCAACACAGTGATCAACAAAACAAACACCCACACAGTTTAACAAAACTAGAGTTCGACTTGAACTGAATATCTAAGCTGCGTTGACGTGGTGCAAATAGGTCTCGAAGAAAGATTCCTTACTTCTCAGTAATGTGAATGTTTTATAACACGATGGGGCTCTCCAATTACAGAAGTATACCTGCCTAAATGTAATAAACGTCTTTGTTTTTTAAATTATACATGGCGTTGACTGAAACATCAAACAGAAGTAAAACAATTCAATTAACTTTTTCTCTTTATATTGTTATTATTGCCCGCGGCCGTGGCTTAGTGGTTAGCGTGTCTGCCTACAAATCTTACTTCGATGTACCGTCCACGCATGCGAGTCCGTCTGTCCACCATATGTTATTTGAGTGAGTCACGCTATAGCGGGGTGGTTTTGACGGTGTTTCCTCCCGATTTTCCACCGTATTTAAGCAAGGAACAGTGTAAAATGGATAATCGGTCGTCATATAAGTGAAATTTCCTTGAGTACGACGTCAAACCCCAAATCTACCAAACAAACGAATAACAAATTATTTTGCTATATATTGACCATTCATGTAACAAACGGTGTATGTTTTATATTCATATTGACCGCTTTGTATAACTATAATGTAATTCCCATCCCTAAGTGAAATAAATGCTTCAATTATTCTTTTTATCTATTTCAGTTTCTTGTTGTGCATGTGGGAATTATGCGCTTTCAAGAAAATAATCCAAAACTATTGGCTACTGTAACTATGGAAAGGCGTACGGTGTCCGTGTGCAATTTTCTAGAGACAGTGAAAATGGCTTTTTTTTTAAATTGAGTTGATGATCCGTGCTTGAAATCTTCCAAAAAGTGTTACTAGTATTTGTGATAAAAATTGTCACTGTCTTTGTCACAGACAGCAGCATATTCCGGTGGGCACTTTTAGTTCATTCGCTTGTAATTGGGTATGACAGTCAGGTCATGTGATCCGCGAGATTTCACGTAATTCACTTCACTTCCAGGTACCACTTACATTCTGCCCAGTTCTAGCATAGATGGAAAGCTAAAATGTTGTCCATCATCCGTGTCTGTCCTACAGCTGCACCCAACAGCAACACATGGAAAATAAGGTTCTGGAAAAATCAGTATTCGATATTATATATAGCGACGGAGTTTTAACACGGTACCCGGAAATAGAGTTTTAAAAACGAGACCAACATACCCAAATACGCATCTTTAACAGAATAGACAACTTTTGTTAACTTGTTTTAGTGGCATTTTGAAGCAGTAGCAGCAATATGACACGATTCTATGGGTTTCAGCTTTGATAATAATTATAGACGTTGAAACCCATGTAACTTTTGTTAACTTTGAGTATATATACAAAGCTGTTTTTTGTCTCATTAGGACCTCTCTTTACTTTAAAAAGATTCTGGCCAAGATACACCTGTATGGACTGGTATGAAATATGCATTATTTTCGCCTCCTCGTTATTACTGAAAATGTCGGACATGAGTGTTTTCAATTCTATGTTTTAAATCAAAGGGAAATCAAAGGCCCTTTCTTCTTTAGTGTTTATATGATTTATTCGGATTGTTAATAAATTAATTATTTAAAGAAAAGTAAAGTTTTAATTTATTTGAATAAAACCTGTGTTTCAAAATTTCAATTGTTTACAGAAAAAGTGCAAAATTTTTCGTAAAACTTGTACTTCAGTTTAGAGAAGAGCCGCCCTGTGGCTCAGTCGATTGAACATTGGACTGCATGCTAATCCTCTCCGGCGACCTTTACATTAGCAGGTTCCAGACAACCTTGACATCAGTATTCATGTTATTTTGGGATGACATTTTTTTTTTAGTTTGAACAGATTCTAGTTCAGACAATTGTCAGTGTAGGTAGAAACCCGTCCGGGAATCGAACCCACGACTTTAAGAATCCGGCCTCAAACCGCGAGCAGTGAATGCCGGCCAACTATTTGGCGGGCATTTACTGCTGGCAATTCTAGCATATGTGCAAACTATGAAAACTTTATCCCCAAAATAACGTTAATTCTGTTAATATGTGACCCGGCATAGCAAAATGAGTCGCAGTGACACTATTTTGTTAATTGATGTGTTAGTACAATCGAGTAGACAATGATCTGCGCTTTAAAATGATGCATCACTCATACGTCTATGATGTTTCATCTCTGATATATCGTGGTTTGAAGTTGGCGATTGTTTTGCTTTATTTAAAGATAATTAAATGGCATAATTATTGGTTGATTACCTCTTATAA
>JAVFBX010162761.1:0-15121 GCA_034783855.1 Mopalia kennerleyi
GCACTGACTAGACCCCTGTACTCTCTGTATATAATAACATTTCCAGCCAGCACTGACTGGACCCCTATACGCTAGTTGAGGTGACATATAACAGCCAGCACTGACTAGACCCCTGTACTCTCTGAACATTTCGACATTTCCAGCCAGCATTGACTGGACCCCTATAAGCTAGTTAAGGTTACATATAACAGCCAGCACTGACTAGACCCCTTTACGCTTTTTATGTGATTCATAGAAAACTAACACTGACTAAACCGACTAAAAAATTCAAAAATGAGTTTAACTTTCTCGGGGCTACTTAACTTGTGTATTAAACCCCTTTATTCCCTGTATTTATTGACATTTACAGCCAGCACTGACTGGACCCCTATACGGTTTTTATACGTGTTGAATAACAATCCTACACCAACTTGAAGTCTGTACTTCTTGTACATATTCACATTTTCATCAAGCACTGACCGGACCCCTATGCTCTATTTTAGGTGAAATATAACAGCCACCACAGACTAGACCCCTATACTCTCTATATATATAAATGTTGTCAGGCAAGCACTGACTGGAACCCCATCTTCGTTTAGGGGGTGATTGATAATAAACCAACACTGACTAGACCCCTGTACGTTATTTTTTACGAACTTTAAGAGCCAGCACTGATTGGACCCCTTTTCGCTTTTCATGTGATTTGTAACAAATCAATACTGACTAGATCCCTTTACTTTCTGTATATATTAACATTTCCAGCCTTACACTGACTGGACTCATTAACGTTTTTTCTTTTCGTAGAACTATGAGAGCCAATGCGCACTGAATCCCTTTACCTGTTTTGTGTGATTTATAACAAATCAATACTGACTAGATCCCTTTACTTTCTGTATATTTTAACATTTCTAGCCAGCGCTGACTGGACCCCTATACGTCTATTTATGTAACAGATAACAGCCAACACTGACTGGACCCCTATACTCTCAGTGTAAAATAACATTTCAAACAAACAAAGACTGGACACCTATCTGAGATTCATAACAAACCAACACTGACTAGACCCTGATACCATCTGTAGGCTATATATTAATATTTCAAGTCAGCACTGACTGGATCCCCTATAAGCTAGTTAAAGTGACATATAACAGCCAGCACTGACTAGACCCCTTTAAATTAATTTAGGTGAAATATATATCAGACAGCACTGCCCTATACTCTATATATTAATGTTTCCCGGCGAGCACTGACTGGACCCCTTTTTTAATTTTAATTGATAACAAACCAACACTGACTGAACCTCTGTGCGTTATATTTGGTGAACTATAAGGGCCAGGACTGACTGGGCCCTTGTACCCTTTTTATATGATTTATAACAAACTAACACTGACTAGATCCCTTTACTATCTGTATATATTAATATTTCCAGCCAGCACTTACTGGACCCTATACGCTATTTTAGGTGAAATACAACAGCCAGCACCGACTAGAGCATCGATGCATCTATACTCTCTGTATGTATTTGTGTTTCCAGTCCACACTGAGTGGACCCCTAAACGTTATTCTTTGATGAACTGTAAAGGCCAGCACTGATTGGACCCGTATACGCTATTTTAGGTACAATATATCAGCTCGCAATGACAGCCCACAATTATTGACTGAACCCCTACATGTTATTTTTATATGACGGCATCAACTGGACCCCTATCAACATTTTCTGTGTGAATTAAAACAGCCAACACTGATTGGACCCCTATTGGCCATGTAAATGTTTTCTAAATTCAAGCCATCCCTGACTACAGCCCGCCAGCGCCCTGTTTAGGTTATGAATTACAGCCACCAATGGCTGGATTGCTGTACTCTTTGTAAATATTAACATTTTGACTCAACGCTGACTAGGCCCCTATAGTATCTGCAAAGGTTTATAATAAGAGCCCCTGAGACGCGCGCGAACAACGGCAAACGGCCCTGACGCCCGTCACGGCCACAGGCCGATTCGCTATAATTATATATATAGAACAATATTTTAATTCGTATACCTATCTTAGACTGGACTGTAAACAGTTGCATATGTTTTCAAAAGGTGGTTCACTTATCTCTTCAATTATCATATAAGGTATTAAATACATTAGTAATGTGTATTTTATAATGACCTAAAATGTGTATTTGTACCGTATAATATTTTATTTATTGCGAAACTGCGGCTTAAAATGCATTTGCCAACTCTGAGAGGGGGTCCAATCTGTGCCAGGGGTCTAATCAGTGCGCCTGAACTCTTCACTTGCACATTTAGTCGCCCTCGACCGGAAGTCTCCATTTTGTCATGACACAATTCTATTTGTTTTACGAAGCACTTTTTGGCACCGGTAAAAATGAAATATTTCAGATCAATTGCTTGTAATTAAAACACATAGTAGACGTTACTTGCTATGTAACATACGTCGTCAACACATATGTAGCTATAAGTTGTAAACAAAACAGCCGTTGCATAATAAACTTTATTATTTGCAGTCATAAACAATGCCGTAAAATCATCGCAATTAGCCGAAGTACTCCTTTATAACATATTTAAAATAAGACAAGTACCACTCGCCAAGAGATTGCCTTAATGGATAAGTTAACAACAAAATTTCAATGGTGACTCTCATCATGGATTAAAAAACAGCTGATCATACTGCTCGGTATGATTATCTCCCCTGACTTAGACTTGGCCGCCAGTCGCCAGTAAAGGTTGGGCCGCACTCGATCGTCTCTCACTATGGACATGTATCAGACCAATGGTTGCACTCCGGCTGTAGCGACCAGAGTCATCTTTCAGCAGCGATTTCTACAGATAGAAAAGTACAGTATTTATTAACGATTTCTCCGGATAGAAAAGTATAGTATTTATTAACGATTTCAACGGATAGAAAAGTATAGTATTTATTAACGATTTCAACGGATAGAAAAGTATAGTATTTATTCACGATTTCCATGGATAGAACAGTGAAGTATTTATTACCGATTTCTACGTATAAAAGTATAGTATTTATTACCGATTTCTACGTATAAAAATTATAGTATTTATTAACGGTTGATACGGATAGAACAGTAGGCCTATAGTATTAAATAGCGATTTATACGGATAGAAAAGTATAGTATTTATCCACGATTTCTACGCATAGAACAGTAAAGTATTTAATAACGATTTCTACGGATAGAAAAGTATAATATTAATTAACGATTTCTACGGATAGAAAGGTATAGTATTTGTTAACGAATTCTATGGATAGAAAAGTATAGAATTTATGAAGGATTTATTCGGATGGAAAAGTACAGTACGTATTAGTTTGGTTGGTTTATTATTGTATCTACAGTTACGCAGAAGTCAAATAATTGTATACCTCTGGTAACTTACGGTCGTTTTAACAAAATAAGCTTCTGCGTGAATTCGATTCCACCATGTTCAACTTCCTAGCAATGTGGATTGTGTTTCGAGAATCGAGCTTAGCCATGCTGTCATTGCTTGGCTCTGGATGGAAATTATTTCCATAGCCTACCCATAGCAGTAAGCTTCAATTGGTGTTCGTCACACTGCCGTATCAATTGGGTAAACTGTACCCGGTCGCGTCACGTTGCTGCGTGTATGCAGAGTTAGACCTTATACTTTACCACCCTCAAACGAAACATTTCGTTGTCAAAGCTGTGTAGGGTTACGGTCGGGTATGTTCAACAACAATAACGCTTATTTCGGACAATATTTACCTCCGATTCATTCACCATTGAAGATACGCCCTCTTCGGTTTTCCTGACGATATTATACTGTTTAGACATGCATATACCAAAGATAACGCATAAGAGAACTAGCATACAGGCTACGAAGGCGGCTATTCCCTTCAGTCCCACGTATGGAAGGCAATGGTAAGCTGTTTCTTCAAACGTTCGGTAGGTGCCCGGTGGACATTTAACCATGCAGACTTGGTTAAAGACCAAAGGTTCATTCTTAGGACAACCTTCCAGACATCTCTTTTCTCCTGGGCTAAACTTCATACTTTTTGGGCAAACCGAGACACATTCTCCGTTAAGAGAGTAGCGACGTTCTCTTGGGCACCGTTTCACGCACTTTGTCGGCATACCAAGTTTGTAAGGATGAGTCGTTGGGCATTGTGGGAAACACGTTTTATTACCAGGAATGGTCACGGTGGAATTAGGACAAAAGTCCATGCAGCTCCCATTAAAGATAAAATAGTGGCAGTCGTCTAAACACAGGGCTTCTGATTCCAATTTATAAGGCGCTGTTGGAGGACAGTCGTCTAAACACTGAATATCTCCGTAGACGTGTACGGTCATATTTGGACATACTGGCACGCATTCTTTATTGTGTATCATAAAGGTCGGTGGGCATTGGACAACACAAGTATGATTGGACTTTACATATGCACATTCTAAACATTGGTTTGCGGCAGGTCCAATGCATCCAAGACAAACGGGGTTGCAGGGTAGACAATGGAAATCTCCTCCAGGGTAGCTAGCCAAGGGACACTCATGAAGACATGATCCGGTGTCGGGGTCCAAGGTACAATTTTGACACGTTATGTTGTCTTTACCAACTCCAAATCTTGGGGGACATGCTGGTACACAGTCTCTCTCCAGACTATATAACCCAGGAGGGCACGACTCCACACATGTTCCATTGTAGCGAAGGCAATCGTTTTCCTAGTTGACAATAAAAATATTATATAGTATAGTAGTGTTGTTAATATATAGTATAGTATAGTGAATTGTAGTCTAGTCTAGTCTCGTGAGGTGTAGTGTTGTCTCGTTTTGTATAGTGTGTGGATATTAAATTCTGACAATATAATCATCATTTAGCTCACTCGTCAAAACATTAAATTCGGGTTCTCTGGCAGTTAAGGATACCCTTGTAGTATGGGGCTATGGGGCCCATCCTGTATTTTCATGGAGGGAAAACTTTAAGGACTCGTCACCGTATGTGGCTAGGTTAGAATACAAATAAGCAGTGTTATGGCGCATGGTGTCTCGGCTTCTAGCAACTTCCCACTTCAAGGGTCAAAATGCGTAAGATTACACTTAGACATTTCTATCATTGCTTCAATTCGCCAGGAAAACGTGACAAAAGTTTAATTGGACAATTAACGTGCCTGTGGTGACTGGACTCGTTCATGTGACTAAGCTTGTGCGTGGGTGTGTGTAACACGTATAACTTACTTGTCATCCTGTTTTTAGACCGCCGCTTTATTTTCTAATAGAAGCTCCAATCTGATTGGGTGGGGTAAAGAGAGGTCTTTAGAAGGTAACTGTTGTACCTTCTAGTTAAGTCAGATTTTTTCCCGTCTATAAAGGCAAGATAGGAAAGTACGCCTTGCCTCGGGAACACGGTTTCTAGTGGCTTTCATGACGTCATTATTTCATGTTTTCCAACGCTCTTATAATATCGACGGTAGGAAAAGTCGCTGAGTAGAGTTACAATAATTTTAAAGTATACTCAATTATGCACTTTCTAGTAACATCACGCAAGCAATTATTGGAAAAGTATCGTTTTTGTGGAGTGGTGGAGATTTGGTGTTTCACAGATGTTTCGTTTCCATGTTCTCTGCACTTTCACTTTCGGTTAGCTTAGATTATAAATACTTTTTTCACTCAACATTTCTGGTGATGGACAAGATTTTTTGAAATAACAAATAACCGTGTCTGCAAGTAGGCCTAACCTGTGGAACACGAAGGGGACAATTTAATTAAAGCTTGGAAGTAGAATATACGATTCAACTGCGGGTTATAACCAGTGTGCGTACAAATACACAACCCAATTAATGGCGGAGTCACCCAGAATAACTTTGTAGCCTTCTCTAAGTTCACTTCTCTTTATTTACAGCTGGGTAACAGTGTTCACTGCAGCCAGCTAAATGAACTGTGTTTCTAGATGCCAGAGAAATATTATAAAACCAGGGGAAACAATGATTGCATTTTATTTTTGTGACAAACAGAAATATATCATTTTAATATAAACGACCAGCATGCCAATCTGTCCAGAACAAAACGTTTGTATATGTATAAAAGTAGGTGTACTTACCGATGCATATGTTGATATAAAAGTACAAATAGTCAGCCACCAGAATACGGTCATGTAATACCAACTAAATCTATCCAAGCGAAACATATTGCATGCTGAAAGCAATTGTGAATTTTTACATTGAAATTACCCAGTGATCGTCTTTGTGTACATGAGCTACAGACATTGTGTGCCTTTAAACTGTGTATCTATCTCTCTTACTTAAGCTTAGTTATTGTAATTCGGAATATAAAGTCATTTGTTCGCTTAAACATCTGTGCCTCGGCTGGTTTTGTTAAGAAATGTGTCTTTGATCATTGCGCATGTCTATCGGTCTAGCCGTTTGCTCATCGATTTAGGTACGGCTGTGACCTACAAACCGGGAGAAGGTTACCATTGTATGCCACACTGTGTGACAGCGTGTGCCCCCTCCCCTCACACACACGCACCCTCACACACACACACACACATACACACACATACAACACACACACGCACACACTCTGTGCCCCGGAAATAGTTCAAACGGCTATTTCTGCATTTCTTGCTGCTTATGTTCGTGCGGAAACAATGTCATTGTGTCTTGAATTAGACTCCAAACCACACTTTCTAGGCAACTTCTTGCAGTATTTCGTATCAATCGATTGCAGACTTTTCTTTTCATATCGATGGATGTTGTAGAGTTGAGCAAATTGCGTCGGTAAGTTAATATAATTTAATGAGACACTAGGTTCAGGGCCAAAATATAGTTAAACCATACTTGTTTTATTCATCGCATTGATTTGGGAAGAGAAGAACGATCAAATCACGGCACCTATGGATCAATAAATCACATTTTATGGGTCTTTGTTCCGCTAATCTATTCATTTACACTGTGAATATTTTGGTGGTCTATTTTGAGTTAAGTTGTGCGTGAGTCTAAAGGTGGATATTAATCAAACATTTGCATCTGTATACTGACAATTCCAACCCGTTTGACTATTATACACATACACAGAAGTCTGAACAAAACCAACTTGCATGACGTGAGAAACGAGCTGACCCAATCCATCTCTGTCTATGAATGTATGACCCTCAGGTATATGAGTGAGCCACACGATGTGTCTCCGGCAATCGCGGGGGTGGTTTTTACCAGGTTTCCTCCCGGTTTTCCACCGTAATTAGACAAGGAACCACTTGAAGTGGATAAGCGAAATACCCTTTAGTTCGACTCCAAACAAACAAACAGACAAACAGACAAACAACCAGAAAAACTAAAAAACATACAAACAAACAAGCAAGCAAGCAAGCAAACAAACAAACAAAAAACAAGCAAACAAGCAAGCAAACAAACTAAGCTATGCTGTTCTGTATACAAATATTTGAAAGTAGCAATAGAAGTGGATTTCCGGAAAGTATTGACTTTGTAAATTTGCATATCAGAACGTGAGTACGTGTATATGTGTAGCCTTCCGCAGGTTGGTGTCTGTTGTATGTTAAGCGAAATGGATTCAGAGACTGCACACATTTCATTATTTTTGACCGCTGACGTGTTGATGTCTTTAACGGTACAGAGTTTAATATTTATTTGTTTTGTTTGATAGAAGGGTTTCTCTATCATTATCGGTATTTCTCTCGTATAAGGACATGACGGTCAAACCAGCGACATAAACCAATCTCAGCGTCACTGGGAAACACAGTTTTGGCAATCAAAATATGTGACGTAAAATGGTCGAAATAAGAAACCATTCTCTGATAGAAATCAAATGTGTGTATATAGCAATGCAAATCACATCAATGTCCAGAATTTTTGTATTATTGAGAGAATAATAAAGGTTAAATTAAGTGATACGATCAGATAAGGTGCCATTTTGGTGTTTGTTTATAATATCTTCTGATAAATTTGAAATTCAAACAGACCTGTGCAATCCATTTGACACATAAACTGAATAATTTGTTTACCCCAAAAATACTTTGATTACCCCTATACCAGTATCGACAGAGTGTGACCAATAAATACAGGTGTTTATAACATAGGGTCGTAAATTTACATTACAAAAACCCAGATTATGTGTGACATTTTCACTGAGCGGAAACAAAAACTGATCCACACCTTTTCTCTACAAGGGGACGTAAACGTATATTTTAATAGCAGTGCATAGAAGTACATCCGGAAAATGTATTGGGGTAATGTGTCCAGCGGAAATATAATTCATTCACATTCAGCTCGAAAGAGCTGATAGGTGATTGGTTAAAATTCGGCTGAGAAAGTCAATATGGCAAGCGGAACAGCAATGGTGAATATTGTAAAGTAGTGAAACTATGATTGCCGATTACTCAGCTTTAGAAAACTTCGTAAAAGATTTTCCTAATGAGACGAAAACTAGTATTTAATCTATACTAAACTTTAACAAAAGCTTTCAAGTATTAGATAGAATATGCTTTGTTCTCGAATCCTCCTGAAATGAAGTACCTTATTGAAATTTTCCTCTTGAAAACTTGAAAATACACAAATACATACATATTAAGTTAGCTACTTGACACAACTGATGTCATTTCCAAAATACAAGCGACCTTTATTTTGAATGCATCCAGATCATCTTTTTATATATGTAATGTATATACACTCCTTAACCAAATACCAATTGATTGTACGTTACGATGGATGGGAAGGTCTTCGAAGATCATTTAGCCGTTGAATAAAGTGTTGACTAAACTATAAAAATGTGCAGGCTGTAAAACTGTTTGAAATGAATATCGATGTGCTTTGTCAGACGTCGTAAATTTATTCAAATCCAGTTTCCCTAGTATTGCTTTTTGTATTTAGATCTACATCCACAGTTTTTGTCTGACTGTCCAATCACAAAGCCGACCGTGAAAACCTGGTGATGACAGGCCGGGGATTTACGTTTACGGATTCGTTATTTATTGTCCATCGAAACTGACAATTTAGCTGATATTTGGTTAATAAGTGCATATATATTGCATAATTATATTGAAAGGTGATCTGGATGCATTTTAAAAAATAAAGGTCGCTTGTATCTTGGAAATGACATCAGTTGCACCGACTTGCTAACAGTCCAAAGCCAGTAAAACAAGAATGTGGAAAACACCCAGACATCTGGCGATCCAGGTCTGTCCGCCATGTAACGCAAAGCGTGAACTTTTGGTTGTGGTGTAGAAAAAAGGGCTGTCTTAACTTAAATATGTATAGGAATATTAATTTTCCACAGAAAGAAAACCCTTTTACATTGGGATTATCGGCTTCGAGTAACTGGAATATCCTAAAGAACAGCGTTGAACGCCACTCGATCCACATATCAATGTATCCAGAAAACTATGCAAAAGCCCTTAGACTAACTACTTATATAATCAGCAGGGATTCACGAGGAGAATTGACAAGACGAACGTAGCTAGTATAATAATACAGGAATGTGGAGAGCGCTTAAGACAGATAATCAACCAGGTAATGTTACCTTTGGAAATTGTTTGGAGTTTATGCTGTTAAATATTTACAGTCGGATTTAGATGGATTTCCGCTGGTCATTAGGTCTTCGAGTCTTAGACATACTGCCTCCTAATCCTTTGGGAAGATAATGTGATGTGGACCAAGCTGCTAATGGCAAATGGAATTTCTTAAACCAAGTTTATTGATGAACGATATAGGCCTACATCGTTCTCCAGTTCTCAAACTAATCCATTGCGTGAAGCGCAAACACACAGACTCGTTGTAATGCTCTCCGCATGTACAGGATCGGAAGTTACCAGGCAGCTCCCCGTAGAACATCACGAGGGCCAAGTTAACTAGAGGGCCCCATCATATGAAGCTCCCATACCATTTCTGAGGGGTTTCTGTCCTAGTCATTCAGTCAACAGATTCGCTACTGAACAATCGCCCTCTCCTACACACCTAGAGGAAGCTGATGTTGTTTCTCAGTGATAACCATTTTATGGGCTATGAAAAAACACTGCGATGATTTAACTCGTCAAGGCCTATTCAAAAACAATATAGACCTGCCGAACAAAACATTAAAATGGTTCTAAAATGTTTAAATTGAACTATTCTTCGTGCCCTTTTGTCCACTGAACTGAACACCAGAGGCAGCAAGTTGTGATGCTGACATAGAAGAACTTTAATCCACAGACGGACCTTCCTGCCATAGATTTAACCAAATAGCTATAACATACCACAAGAGAGCAATTAAATAAGGATCTGCCAAGTAATGAGTCCATGGACGATTTATATCCGTTGACCTCGCTAAATAGTTTATACAAGGCTTTGAGGACGTTTGTGAGAGCGTTTAGAATGTTACTTATGTTATTTAACCTACCAGCCAGAGGGAAATGGATGGCACGCATAAGAGTCACTCATGTGGTCGTGTTGTTGTACGAGTCCAGCGGTATCCACTCCTGTCGTCGTGCTGTTGTTCGAGTCCAGTGGTATCCACTCCTCGATCATTCAATCAATCAACAATTCAAATTTCTACAATCAAAGTTTCGTTATTTATTGGATAATTTGCAACCGGAACATCATAGTACCTAACGCCGTTGTACACCTTTAAATAAATTCCATTGTCAGATCTACAAGTGAGAATGCAATACTACAGTGTTTATTGACATGTAAGCAATATGCAATATCAGCTTCATGTTGTCTCCAGTAACCAACTAATCTATAGTATAAAAATGGCTTTAGTGAACCACGTAGTTAATTGTGTTATTGTTTTATATTTACTGCTGATAATAATGAACAATATCGTCGCTATGCTTAACAAGATCATTGGCTGGGGAAATGAAAGTCATGTGACAAGGATCAATGTATCTTTATTATCCGGAGGACCCATTTTTATCAATTTCCTTTGTCCGACGGTCAGTACAATGGTCATTCTCATTGTTAATTATATTGTTTTCACATATTTTGTTGTAAAGGAAGAATTAGGAATTATTTGTGGCAGGGTATGTCGGTTGACACGGGAAGAGCCAATGTATCTCCATTACCCAGTTTGGCCATTTGGCTAGTCGGGCAGTTTAAAGGTACGTTATTTTGATATAGAAGAAAAGCAAAGATTATGTGAGGATGTTTTGGCTGTATAAGTGTACCAGAAAAAGTATAAAGTCATTTTTCTGTCGAAATACCCTCCTCGTGAAACCCACATTAGCACTGATACACGTTTATCTGGAAAATGATGTGATTCATCGATTTTAAATGTATCGACATCCCTGTGCCTGTGTGATCACTTCGAAGAAACAATTAAATTGCATATTTCTGGAACTTAAAGCTCATATTAATTTGATTCTTCAGTTGGTTTGCAGGTACCCGCTCCGCTCTGACATAGTTCACACTGTATTCAATTAAATACAAGAGCGCCAGTTAAAGCACAACCTTATACTTCGAACAAACACATTTATTTGGCAAGCTGTGAGTAAATTGAGACAAATGGAGGTTTATATTTAAGGGATCTGTTGTTTAGAACCTATTCTGAGCACATTCTGTGTTAATAAGGCAGCATCAAAATGTCTCATTGGATTTACGTTTCCCGAAAGGCTTTTGATTTTGTAGCGTTAAATATTATCCCGCTTCCAACAAAAAATGGTTGTGATTAGAGATTTAAAAGAGACGTTAGTAAAGTACGCATCACTATCCCATATAGAGGAGGTAGACTTAAGTTCAGTAAGAAATATTATTGGAAATATCCATTGGCCTACAAGTTAATATGGCTTCTATCGACGAACAATGTTGTAACTCTTCTAAATCTTGGTAAATATATTAAGATAGTACTAGGCTTAAAGAAATGATTGTCTTTGTATTACTTCTGTCCGCATTTCTGTACCTATATGAGCAGTATGCTTATGATCTGAATAAACTTAACTAAACCAAAACAAAAAACGAAATTTAGTAAAAATATGTTCCTTTTACAATGGGATAAAGGGCTGGCGTCCTCTATTTCTTTCTTACCTGGACAGTGGCACCGCCTGTATTTCACAGGTAAGATAATGTATGAAGACAGTGATGTAGATTTTGAAAGGACAATCGAGTTCTAATACTGTTCACAATTTTTAATATCATGGATCTATGCACCCTGGTGGATAAAATGTCCAAGTTTCGATTTAAAGCGATTTAAAATGTTGAATGTTTTACTCATGTTTTGACAATTTATTTAACTTTCGAAAGCACTATTGACGCATATACGGATATTTGATGTCTGTATTGGTGCAAGGGTACATATGTTATACTCTCATGAGGTGGTTAAATACCACCGACATATCCTTTTTTTGGCAACACTTAACTCACATTCATCATTTACTATCTTTGTCAGTTTTACTATAGCAGAGCCCTCTGGTAACACAACATCTAATTGGTTGCGCAGAAGTTCTCACACAACCAACCAATCGCTTGACAGTAACGTTTGGTTATATGTGATAAAGCCACCAAGGGATGTAATGCAGATTAGCTCGGAATAAAATGGCTTGGCTTGTGAAGATGGCGAAGGTACACATTGATGCACTGCTATCAAAATACACATTTCCGCCTCCTCGCGTTAGGGAGGTGGGTACCAGTTGACAGTGACTGTTTTTGTCGTTCTGTAAATCTTGGATGCTATTAACTTATGTTCCATCAATGGAGGGAAAGTATGCTGTTATTTGTATTTTTAGGCCACACTCTGTCGATGCTGCAATCGTAATCTTGGGATAGTTTCTACAGTGGAAGAGACTTAGACAACTCTCATAAGCTATGCCAGGCCATCGCGTATTAATTTCCGCCAATATTCGAGGTAACGGTGCTACAGATCAACAAATAAATGAAGTTTAAAACCAGATGGCCAAGGTGTATCTTAGAGTCAATGTCTCGACGTAGGAAGTAGAATCGATAATATTTTAGAACGTCGATATTGTTGTGGGTAAATCAAACGCTTTGTTCTCTAATCCAGTTGCCATTGTTAGCTTTATTTTAAACGTGAAGACGGTTTGACTGAACCATAGTTCGTTTCAAAATAAGTGGTACATAATCCATCTTCTACAGTATTTAATAATTGTTGACAGTTGTTGGTAGGAGAGCGACCGTGTGAAACCGCGACGAAACTGTCACCCCAACCAAACGTTATTTCCTTTGCAGTTAAAAAGAACGAACCTTAAAAATCCTGTGATTTCTTATTTAATCCGGCGAATTAAGTATTGACTTTGGTCTCAAATAGAAAAGATTGTTTGTAGGGACTAACTATAAGTCTTTAATTATTTGTCTGTTCAACAGTTTTCGTTTTAAAAAGTCTTTAAACTGCGAAAAAAAAAAATCGCTTTTCAATTATAACATATCGTTGAAGATTGAATATCTGCCCTTTGGTGCCATATTAAAAGCATCATCCCACCATAAAGCGCTAAACTGGGTCTGGTTTGCTCACTTCTATAAAATTATACTGAACATTTATGGAAACAAAGATATATAATTTTATCTGTCCTTAAGCCTGTGTAATTATGTAAAATGATTACTTTGAGACAATCAACGCATTCAAAGTTATATTCCCGCCAATTTATTTCTAACCATATCATGTGTTATTAAACATTCCTTTTTTGGTGAATTAACAAGTCAATCAATAATCAAATCAATGTATTTATCAATCATGAACTCGGCCTACTATTATTATTGACATAAGTAACGAATATGTGGATAACCCTGTACTTTATCGTTCGATGACGATACATTTCATCAGAGCCTCTATGACACTTTAGAAACGTATTCAGTCTGAAATATGTAGGTTTATACTTTCGCGTTCTTCAGATATCCTTTTAACTGAACAAAACTAAACCGGGCTGTTTGAAGGGTGATATTTTGCATTTATAGAGTACAGTGTTTTCTTTTTTTGGGGGATAGCATTGTTTTTTATATAGCTTAAATAGATTCTTGTTTAGAAAAGTTGCATAGTTAGGCCCATGCCGGAATCAAACCCATGACCATCAGGGTGAGACTCCGGCCTAGACCACCCAGCAAATCGGACTTCTGCAAAAGAGAAAGGTTATTGAATGGTCAATCACTACCCCTGTGATCAGAGAGTGTCATAGTTCTCAAAGCTTAAGGCAACGACATAAATTGTATGTTGTTTAGAAAGTGAATATAAACAGTATTTTCGTTAAGTGTGGAAAAGGACTTTCTTTGTTTTAACAGATTATTGCAGGCTGAGACCAGATCCCACGACCTTCTGAATGAGGCACTCAATATCCACCAGTAAACGCAATTGTTTCTTTGGACACTCGATATATTTCACAAATCCTACCATTGTGCCTGACGTCTTGGAACGCCGTTTTCTATTCGATTATATAGAATCCATAGAGTTTTGGGGGAGGCCATATCTCGAGACAGACCATTGATAACAGAATAAACGGTGCCCAAACAAAATCCAACGATAAAGGTTATGTTACCGAGTTACACCTGAGATCAACCGAAGTAGCGTTATTCGCTCCCCCGACGAGGGACGAGGAGCTGTATATATGAACGCTTTGAACAGCTGTTGGTTTCTCTGTCAAAGTGTGTAGACCATATGTGATCATTAGCTTTTCCAATGAACATTAAGTTTATTCGCGCTAGTTTAATTGTTTCTAGAATGAAGAGTAATGTTACAGTTTGAGACATTCCCAGGGCAAATCTTAGGCAAGCAGTGTTCGCACGTTTAAATGCTGAAATATTCTAAAATTTGAAAAATTAACGTTTAAAAAAATGACATAATTCAAGTTTGAAAGTTTTCTAAAATGTAATGATTGTAATTGCACTCCACTATATATGCCTTTCCAGTTGTATGACACTCAATGTGACACTCCGGTGGTTAAACAATTATACAAAACGTGCTTATGTCATCAATACATATAACAAATTGCGCCTCAAAGAATATGCTCATTTGTGAGACATTAGCTCGGCAATAATCATTGTAGTACATGGTTCACTTTATCTCTATATATCAATAAATATTCTTGTCAATTATGTTTCTAAATTTCGTTGTTTTCGACATATACCAGTTTATGCACCAACAATCCAATTTGTCCTGTCAGTATTACCAGAAGTCTATTAACTAGAAGTAAGCAACTGCCGTATAGTAATGTCCACGGCATTGTAGACCAGCAAGAAATGGT
>JAVFBX010162864.1:0-15117 GCA_034783855.1 Mopalia kennerleyi
GTATACTTGATCATGGGGAAGCTAAATTATAGGCTTAAATTGAACTGTTTGTAAATAGAATTTCGAGTTATGTTTTTTCACCGGCATATAGTTTGAATACCTAACTTTTAATCTTAGCGATAAAAAAAATTTGGTTCATTTTGAGCCCAAGGGGTCCAGCAAGACCTTAAGGTCATTTCACGCACATGACAGCGTGCCAGCCCATTGGATGAAGAAAACCACCCTTGGCAACACTGGCAAAAAACAAAGACAAGACTGGAAAAAAAATAGAACAATCACAGGACCCAGTTCAACATCATCACAATCAGACCAGCTTCTCGTTGCTCTTTAGCTCTGAGAGCACCAGGGCAACAGGAAGCTCCCTCCCAATCCCCCACGACACCGTTTGGGACAAGAGACAAGGGTTGGTAAAAAAAATCAGTTGCGTTGCCCTTTCCAATGTATATAACATAACTGTATAACCTGTTAGGATGAATAGAAATATATAACGTTTTGCATTGTTTGATCTCCTGGCCATCAACGGGACGTTTTACTGTAGTGTCTATCTATTTTATTGACCAATACTAGTCTATATAGTACTAGTAAGCGCTATGTATGGGTACGAATGAATGTATATGTGTACATGCATGCTTACCTAAGATACTACACGTTTAAACACTGAGGAACGAACCGCGTCAAATTTACCAATATATTCTCTTAACCCGTTTAACTCGAACGTGCTAAAAAAATGGGAATGTATCAATAATGTAAAGTGTAAAACTGTACAGCGTTGATTTACTTGTCAACATGAGGCAGTTTGAAATCTCTGTTGCATTTAATAACGTAGGACTGTAACACGATTTTCCTGTGTTACGTATTGTTGCAATAACTGTATGTTCTTTGTAGTATATCATTTAAGGAAAATAAAAACATATCTAACGAAATAAAAAATATTATTAGCATTTAGCATTTTATCACAATTATAAATATGAGGATATTATTTGAAATGTTTATAAAAGTTAAAATCCGTATCAATTGATAATACTCACCTTGGATAGAGTTCTGTACCATTCCACGGTGAAATCATATACACACGTTTTGGGAGGTTCCAAAGCCACACATCGCCTATTACATTCATGATCGGATTCCACTAAAGAAAAGAACAGGTAGGCCTAAATGTGATTTGGATTTACATCAACTAATAACGAACACATAATAATTTGTGTAAGTTAATATGGAAACATACAGAGTAACAGCGTATCAATGGTTAATTGTTGTTATACGACAATGGTACAACCAGAAGTCCATTAACTAGAAGTGTGAAACGCCCATATGAGTAGCGCGTACGGCATTGTATCCAAAATTGGCCTATTCAACTACTTGTCAGCCCTCATGTGGCGGACTGGCGAACCATCAGGGGAGTTAATTCTAGAATTGAATCGAACACTTGATCGCACAGTCGATTTGACCTGGCTCTGCCTTTCGAAAATACATAGTGCATGGAATCATGGGAGTTTACTGCCCGTTCTTTGGGATTGTCAGAATAGTTGCAATGAAAATCCACACTTATGTCATAATCGAACTCTTTTATGGTGTATGTTCGAAATGTTCGTACAAAAAGGACAATAATAAATTATACGTACGAAAGAAATCACAACAAAGTTACAGATAGGATTGATCTGAGCTATGCCAACTATATAGTAAACTTTCGAACAAGTCCGTGTCCTACTATGGAGGTGTTCTCGATTTTCATAATCTGCAAACAAACTTCCCAGAATTCAAGAGTGACGAATCCACCAGACTAGTTACCGACGGATACCGATGCTTAGCGAGAGCTACCGATTCAAATCTAACCGGCGCCAAGCAGACTATTCTGCCAACCAACTTCTTACAACATACATTCTACGTCACCCTATCTCTTATAACATGAGCGAGGCACACAATGCCGTCTACACTACTGCTAGTTAATGGACTTCTGATACTACGTAATGATGTCCTTCAACTGCAAATAAATCCAATTAGTTTTTAAACTAAAGTGTAAAAAAAAGTAAATTATACTCAAATAGCATTTTTTGTCCATTTTATTTTTACCCACATTACACGGTTTTCGTTACTGTGACTCCCCGGGAAAAAGGTGGTGAATGGCGCGGGGTTATCCCAGTTCCAGTCTGTTGTAACTTACGCTAGATGTTGCTTGATGGATGCAAACTGGGAGAAGTGATAGGGATACTTTTGTTGTGACCAAATCACTTCAAAGTACTGGGACATCGTTTTACAGAACAGAATTAGTGTTGCGAATATTAAGTTTTGTTTCTGCAATATTTTGTCATCAGAGTTTCACCGGCATTAGTATAGGAAGGGTTACTCCGGTCGCATTTGCTATTACATTATAAGGAAGGATCATGCGTTATCAAGTACTATTTATGTAGTAATATTTTATTACACACAAAGAAGGATTACACTGTACGCTAATGAGCACTAAAGGGGCTGACAGGCATCCGTGATGTAACGTCTCTGCACTGAAACGTGTGCATGTGTGTTTGGTGGGGTTTTTTTTGCCTAACATGACGGAAAAAATGAAATTATAGATGGCATTGTGGAGATGCTGTGGACATCCGGGTTGTTGCGCGACAGGACAGAAAAAAATGGAATTATACATGTGGACATCCGGTTATTTGAGCTACAAATGTAGCTCTTGCTATTACATCATAAGGAAGCGTTGTTACATTCCATGTATAGTGGAAAGCGGATGGGTAACAACACACGACTGACTGAGGAACGGTTATCCCCACTGCTGTCATAGGGTGGTGTGGGGTTCGTGTCGTGAAGCTTTGCGCGCCATTGTGGGGTAATCTAGGCTAGCATTTGTTACTTATCTTCCTGACTAACAAAGGGCTGACCCTAGGGCTGTCATGAGGTGATTTGCGTGTCTTCCCGTGATCATTTGCGCGCGCTGGACTCTGGCGAGAGTGGGTGCTGTGAGGTCACAAATTCGCTCACCTTCACCAACATGGCTGCGCAGAAGTGGCACTGTTGACCCATGGGAATGCGGAGATGATGACCCATCAGAGCATCACTGAGCGGACCCATCAGAGAAGATCGAGGTTTGAGATGGACAAATCAGCGAAGACGGTGTTCATGCGGCGTTGATAGCACCGCATGACACCGCAGAAACGCCCACCGCGGAAGGCGACGGAGGTAAACAGTCTTTAGCATGTAACCAGCCCGTCCTTCAATTCCCTCAGTTGTGGCTCTGCAGCAGAACAAGGAGGATGTCTTCTGTGTGCGATATTTGTGAGCGCCGTTTTTTCTAGAAATTACGATAGCTAAGCTAAGAAGAATATGATAATGGTAATGTTCTAGATGATGGTATTGTTGAAAAAGCAAGCAAAGAAGAATACCTTTGGTCCGAAATCGACAACCTGTCGGTCTTTTCTCATTCGAATGAGAGCAGCGATGACGAAAGCCATGATTACGCCCCGCCCGCTGAACGCCTGAACACGCATTGGCTCAATTTGAAGCCGGACCCTATACACCGAGATGTCATGAAAACAAAGGGTTGTTTGACCGACATGTTCGAGATCCGATCGGGGAAAGCCTTAGGCAACTCTGTACGGTTGAGAAAGGACCAAGTGTTACCTTTGGAATACCCCATGCAGATAACCGACAACAAATGCCACTAAACTTCAGCGACTCGGACAATGCCGTGTGATTCATTCGGTTCAACGGATACAAACCTGCCATTCGTCTTTTACCATGTCATGTCATCAATAAAATAACAATGCAACATGTTATGAGTTGTTCTCCCGTTCTTCATCAATACCCACATAATACCCGTCCAGCCCGTCGTTACACCCGTTGTGACCCGGCGTCTCGACGCCGCAGAACGCCTACGTGACGGCGTTGTATCGACATACGACGCCACAACGACACCGCAGAACGCCGTCGTACGCCGTCGTGGTACATGCTGCTATTTCCCAGTCCTGCGGGATTGGACGCCGACGCCTCCGCCGCTGTCTGTGCGGTACGATCACATGTCCCGTCTATGCTGATGGGTCCATCCCATACCTAGGTCTTTGCTGATTTATCCATCTCACACCTCGGTCTTCACTGATGAGTCCGATCAGCGATGTTCAGATGGGTCATCATTCCCGCATTCCCATGTGTCAACAGTGCCACTTCCGTTCACACATGCTGCGACGACCATGTTGGTCAGTTGCGAAGCGAGATAACTCTCGCAGCACCCCATGTCAAATCTTGTCACATCAAGGCAACTTTCGCGAGCTTCCACCGCGCACAAAACATCACAGGAAGACACGCACACCACCCCATAACAGCCCTAGGGTCAGCTCTTCCTGAGCCAGGCATGATGTGCTACCCATCCGCTTCTCAAAACCACCAAGGGTTGTAATGCAGAGAAGCTCGGAATAAAACTCTTGGCTAGCGGAGATGGGGCTGAATTAGGACAAGACCACCCAAAAGCCGTGTTTTCTGTCAAATCTGTCAAAATTCTGATACTCCTAACCCAATCATAACTCTAGCTATCATCCATTAAAGAGGAACACCGAAACCCCTTGCAACATCGACTCCTGTGTACAGTAGACTCCACTGATCTATCATTGGATAGTTCCAAATTGGCTGACCAACCAGAGTGTAGGAAAACTTAGCAGCACAGGATTTGATGACTCGACTGGTGCTTGCGATCCTCTTCAATTGATGATGACCAGAGTTACGATCAGGTTATGAAAATGGACATTAATGCACAAAAAGTTTTACTTATTTATAGAATCTTTTAAATACATATTGAGGCTCTTCAGATTTTGGCAGACTATATAACTTGTTTGTTTGTCGAAAACTGTTCATCATAGGGTCATTTACCCTATGACTAAGGGTAGTTTGTAGAAATGCAGTCTTTATTTATCACTGAAGGAACATTAACTTTCCAACATTATCCCATCTCTTCGCATCTTGGTTGTGCTGGTGTCAATTGTGCTGAAATTACCCGCCGTCATATAAACACGGCGTGAAACACCATGCAATCAATCAATCAATTTATTGCAGTTTAAAAAGACCATGGACTCAATTATAAGAAGGGCTAGATTTTCACTAATGTTTTCCGAAAGTTCTTCCCTGTGTTAATAAGATTCAAGTTTTCGTTGTCCTTCATCAAAGTTACGTTTGTTTACGCCTCTCAAAGTACATACTTTCATATTATTCCGACCTATATTATGTGTGATATTCTGGGCTAAGAAAAGGTTTGTCCTGCAAAATCATAGCAGGGATCTGGGAAGAACGTAGATCTGCTGTTAGGATGGAGCTTCACTTCGGTGCTCCGTGAATTAGGCCAGTTTGATATTGTATATAGCCCCAACGCCTACAATCAGTACGCATATGCACACGACACATACCAGTGGTTATGGGAATGAACAGGTTTCGGACGCTTTGTATGGTGGACCAACTGCGACATAAGGGGACATTATATAACGCATGAGTTTAAAAATGACTATGTGTTTAACCAGCCCTTCAAATCGCCTGATTTCAACGAAAACCACGCTGCAATTGTAGTCTAACGTCAATTTTTGTTATAAAACGCCAAAATGCTAGCGTCAGAAATTTTTTGTCATATGTGACGTGTCCTCAAATAACCGGAAACGTGTAGTTCTTAACAACGTGAAGATTTCTAGTTCCGGTGAACGTCTAATGTGCAGAACAGTATTCCTGCCGTATTGGCTGATCAAGAACGACTCGTTTTCCGTTTGTCTTCATGACGTTTCCTGTGTACTTCGATACATGAGGAAATTGATATCTGACGTTCATGTGTGTTACCTGTATGTTACGCGACGAAAAGGTAATCAAACACGTAAAATATATACATGCAAAATGCATGACAAAACAATTCTGACGCATGCTTTTTGATCAAGGTCACGTAAGATAATTTACTGAAGTTAGACACTAATTGTAATGTGATATAAAAATATCAATACAATCTTTTGTTTGAAATCAGGCGATTTAATCGGCTGGTTAAACACCTAATCATTTTTAAACATTCACGTAATATAGAGTTGATTATTATGACTAGGCCTACCATAGCTACTGCGTTTGAACGCTTCTAATCGTGTAATCGATCCGCAGTGAATCTCCTGTGGAGTAATGCATTGTGGGAGTCGAGACCATGCTGGGACTAAGGCGGCGTGACAACATGCAATTGGACCGTGTTCCACCTTTTTAAACGCGGCTACTAGTCTATTTAGGGCTACAATTGACATACAAATGTATCACAGCGTTCACCTTACAAAATATTATTGGACAGCAGTTTATTGAACACATTAAAGTCGGTAATTGTACAAATTTAAAATTACACGGTCAGGAGAGCTACCTGTCATGATAGAGGATCTGAGATACAGAACTCGGCATCTAGGCCTACCACTGAGGAGTTTAACATAGTAAAGTATAATAAACAACTCCGAAGGAAGATTATGAATTTATTTTGACTCAACGTTACGGTTTATTGATCAAAATGAATTCATTATCTTTCTTCGGAGTTGTTACTATACTTTAATAGTGTCGACTTATGACGCACTTGGCCCACCTTAGGTTTGCGCGGAGAGCACCAGGGAAACTGGATACCAACCGGCCGCATACTGAAAGCAAATGTAGATTTAGCTCATGGTCAGCCGGTAATGCATTTGGGTTATGTAAATAACACAAATATCCAGGTAATCAGTTGGTTACTAGTAGGTTATCAGCACATAGCTAAACAGCACTTCCTGAGTAGGATTATATGTCCTTAGGACGGTCCCACGCGTTGCAAGTTTGGCTGTTAACTACTTCTATACATTCCATACAATGTGTTTGTTTGTTTGATTGGGGTTTAACGTCGTACTCCCATACAATGTGCGTCAGACAAAGAATTATGCAACACTTTTCAAACAGGCCATTTCTACACAGAGCAGTTGGTGAGTTTTTCACATGTGGTATGACGAATTCTCGATTTTTCCGAAGGTCTATAAGATCCCTCAATGATAAAGCATACACTCTCCGGAAGAGGTTTTTTTCTGAAATTTAGTTTTTCCAAACATTTTCAGAAAAACAACATAAAATTTGATCCAATATTTTTGTTCATTTCGGTTTTTGGTTTTGACACGGGTTTTTTGGTTGACTCGAAATTAAAACAGTGGTTTTGAAGTAAAAAATATTCGATGAAGGGTAATTTATAAGGCTTGCACGAGCTCAGACAAAAATCATTGGCATTCAACGTGAACACACAGACGTCTAAAACAGTCTGGTAAAAGTGTCAGTTGTTGGTTTGGCTTGGTTGTTGTTGTTTTTTCTTAGTAATTCTTGATCCTCAAAGTTGGGGAGGAATTGACGAACCGTTTCTAACTTCAATTTTGTTATACAGTGAAATTTGCACCCGCGAACATTTGAATGGGCCCCCACAGGAATCGTCTATCCACCGACTGCGTCCATTATAAATTCATGTACTCAAACTTATTTCACCGGATCTTGTATCCACCGGTGCTTGTATAAAGACAAAAAATCCTTGTCATTGAGGGAGTTGATCGAAAATGTCAGTTCCTTGGTCATCTGTGTAACTCTTATTCACAGATACTAGTTATTGTATAGTACATTGGAAACTATCCTTTATGGTAGCAATTTTTAATAGCAAGTATATAACTAGTCAGAATTCTTTATGTATTGTGCATACAATGTAACGAGGAATGGGTGTACTAATATTAGCCTTTATTTGCCTAAAGATTTCGGATAAGAAACAAACAAACACATTAGTCAAGTAGCACTTTTTAATAACAGTTAACAATAACTGACGAATATAAACATGGAATGTGTGTGGATGAATCATAGATTATTAATCGGGTAATTCACATACAGGATTCAGTCTTTCACATACAGGATCCAGTCTTTCACATACAGGATTCAGTCTTTCACATACAGGATCCTGTCTTTCACAACAGCTTTATTACAATAACAGAAATAGCACCGACTCATTAGATAACAAAAACAAACCATCTTCACGTGAGTGTAGATTATATCCATAACAACTCGAGATTAAGATCTGTTCAGAAACTTCTCTCCGGGATTTTATCTGGAACATGATACCATTCCTAGGTTTTAATTAATCGACATTCCTGTGCCAGCCTAACTAATTGTCAAAAGAAAACAAATATTTGGACAGACTGGATTTCATAAGATGATTTATCGGTCTTCATCTATTACTCGACATCGCTGTGCCAGTGTGACTCATTAAAACAAGTATATAGACATAATTGAGGCAGCAGATAAAAAATAACAAATTTGAATGATTCAAATAATCATCACTGATCGAAGTTTTGTACGGTGTATATATTAACACGTCGTCGTTGACGTATAGGGTTTATGATGAACTTATAAAACACTCGAGCTTATATATATGAATGGATGAGGAACACAAAACGCCGACATAAAATTCGATTTTATTGTAAATTTGTGACTATTCAACACGATACGGGACTCCCTGATTGGTCAATAGTTCGGTAGAAATTATCACGTGACGAGTGGGCTTCTGTAAACATAGATAATTATTCGTTATAAATATCACGTGACTGGAGGGATTCTATCCGATCAATCAATGATTGGTTAACAAATACCACGTGAGTGGAAGAAATCTATCAGATTAATCAATGATTGATTAATAAATATCACGTGCCAGGAAGACATCTAGCCGATTGATCAATGATTGGTTAATAAATATCACGAGCTGGGCTCCACATGTACGCTTCCCTTAACATTTTTAGAATTCGTTGTCTTCGAAACAGAAATATACGAACATACATAAGTAGTTTTCCAAAATGACCTGATCAGACCTTTTGGGTTCTTGATATATACGAGCTGCTTATAGCCAAGCTAGCGCTTGTCTAATTTTGTCTTACATGTGATACAATTATATCTTTATTACACCAGCCAAGTGACAATGGGAAACAATATATACATACAAGCGAAATAAAAGAAAATAATTTATCAATCTAATTTATTTGTACATATTTACAATCAGATCTATCACAGACTTTTTTCAAGCTAAACATAATATGTACACTAACCGTATATACAATAAAACTTCAATGGGCTAATGGGGTTATAACAAGTAGCATTGGTTAAACCATGGTATAAAAAATATTCATTTTTTCACTATCCCAATAGTTAATGCGATCATAAAACAAACTATGATATCTTACAGTTTAAGCATATACATGTATTTGTTTTGTTGGCAAGGGGAAGTTTATATTTATTAAAACTACTCCAGGCTTGTAAACTTTACTAGCATGTCATCAACATAATTCACCCATTTTGTTGTGTGCGTTTCAAAACATGCAATACACTGAATTAGAAAGGAGTGAAACTTGCAGTTAAAATCAAATGCTGACACATCCGGGCCACTAAAACATTTTCCCGAATTGAGACGCAACCGGTGTGTCGTCCAAAAATACTACGCTGTAGTGGACATTCTAACAAGTGTTAGCTGATACAAATTCGCCGCGTCTATGGGATGCCGAAACATGCATGTGCGATGCGTTCTCCTAAGTTGTTTGGAGATTCTATGGCCACTGTAAGGGAACGTACCCGAGAATACATTTCTCTAAAAAAACAATTTTATGGAAGGGGACACTGCCAAACATCTATTTGTGCAAATTGTGTATTATTCCATGTTATTTGAACACGTGCTAACCTTGCAGTTCGACTAACTCGTGCATATTATGTCACTTGTTTTGCACGGTAATGTGCATTTGTCTTAGCGTACATATTCAGCAACATAGCAGATTGATCTATATTACTGGCTTATACATACGGACTTGGATAGTAAGATTTTTCATCTTGGTGCCTGGAGTGGCTTCGCAATACGCCGACAATAATGGAACATGCAGCGAGAACGACCAGTCAGAGAGCGACCAGTGACACAGCGACCAGTGACACAGCGACCATTGGCAGCGGAAATGACTCGTTATCGTTACCGTCACATGTGGGGTTCATCGAGCGCTTGATCAATTGGGAGCATACAGAAGAACATATATACCTAATAATTTTTCATCAGCATCTTAGCGCTATTTTAGGCAAAGAGTCAGTCAGCATACAAGCTTAGTGTGCATGAGTCAATGTTCAAGGTTTTTTCCAAGCACCAGTTTGGAACTACCCTAATGGATGACGTCCTGGAGCGACTATTAAGGTTGACGCCGACAGACACAGGCAAATAGAAATTGACGATGAAAACTACAGCACACAAGCGAATTAAAAATATTAACGTGGTGAATTTAAAGTTCCCTTTCCATGTCATTTCAGAATGTTCGTGGTACCGTGTACGTTCCATCGCTAGCTGCAAGAAAAGACCGAGTATAACTGCTTTGAACTGAATGTCTTTTTTCATCCCTGCTAAATAAACCAGATTTAAAATGGTGTCAGAAGTGGGATCTGATTACTAAAATACACAGAATATACTTAGAAAAGGCGGAGGGTAACCTCAACAGACAGATGCGCTTTACAATACATCAAAGACAACTGCAGCAGACAACGGACTCTCGGGTTATACTGCAGGATGGCTGCAGCAGAGGACGCTCGGAATAGATCAAGGACGACAGCAACAGAGAGAGGAAGCTTGACATATATTCCTGACGACTACAACAGACAGGACATTTAGAATAAATCGAGGACAATGTCTCCACGATATGGAGATTCTCCATAAGACGTGGAATTATGAGCGTCTGTCGTCACACCGTAACCCCCTGTCAGCAAGTTACCCTTCCGCAGATTTGTGATGGTGTGGAGTACCCCCACAGGCCCTGACCTCACTTGGTCTAACGGGTGGGTGGAATCCATCTGTTTTTTGTTGCCAATTTTAATCTTCAGTTTTGTAGGGCTATCCGTGTGAAAATCGTTTGGTAATCGCAGTTTCCAAGTGTTTTTCGTGATTTCACGTTGAGATGCGGGCACACATAGAATTGTCTGTTCGTGCTCGGTGCGGAATGCCCGGTTAACCATTTCACCAAAGCCGCTTGCGAAAGAATCGAGGGACAGTTGTTTGTGTAAAGTGGTTTTAGGTCTATTTGGTTCGCTGTGTGATTCGCCAGTAAGTAACCCTCTTGATGTCTGCCGTCTTCGGTTGAGAAATGATCTGACTACATCGTCCAGTCCCTGTGATGACGATACAGAAGACCGGCTGAGCTTACAAGACGAAAGGAATTCCTCTGAAGTCAATAATGATGGTTTGTCTGCGATGCTGCTTTGATCTGAAGTTTGCTGGTCAGCCTTAACACTAGCCCGCATATGTTGCCTCGCTCTAATTCCCGACTGGCGGACTGTCTCTACCAGCGACCGTGACCTTGGCCTCATCGGTTCAGTCAGACTAAACACAGATTCTTGAGAACTAACTCGGCGAGGTGGACCAATGACAGGCCTGGAAAATAATTAATTCAAATAAGCTAATAATCAGAAACAAATTCGAACAGTCCTCGTACTGTGTTTGAGGTAAGTTTTTGTTGTGAATTGGACACTGAAATTAGTTAAGAACAGAAAATACCAAGACACTTAGATTCTTTTAAACATCAGGTGCAACCTTTAATCATGGGGTATAATTTAAATGTTAAATGCGGCTTACCTCCCCTGTGTGTTTTCCTCAGCTAGCGATTGGTTGATGCTTCGCGGGTCACGTGTCTCTTCGTCATGTGACAGATATACTTCTGGGTCATCTGAAGCAAATCCAAGGTTTTAATGTTGATTAAGTAGAACTCGAAGACAAGTGATAAGATAATTATGATACTGGGGGTTTAAAGTGTATATAGAGAAAAAGGAATTTCACAGAGACCACGTGATATTTTCGGAATCGTCCCTGCCTCTGAACTCAAGTGGAATCATTTTTTCAACTAAAACTTACAATATTTGTACTTAGTGTCAAGAACTGGCCACAATCTCTCAAAAACGAGGAGGTGCAAATGTGTATTCCAATAGCTGTTTATAACGGTGTATCAAGTGATGACATGGGTCCACGTAATGATTGGGCTCACGTCATGTCACACCGGAAATATGTTTCATTCACATATTTGAAAGAGCTGGTAATTCGGCTAAGGACGATGTTGACAGTTGATATGGCAAGCGGCGGGGTGAGTGTTGAAGAGTAATGAAACTGTGAAATCACATTACTCAGCTTTTCAAAATTTTAAAAGCTGAAAGAAAGCTTTTTCTAAACAGATGACAACTAGTCTTTAATCTATACTTATCGTCAAAAAATGTGTTTATTCTTTTACTTAGTTGGAACGCAAGTATCTTGTGCCTTATTTGACACATTATTTGAATGATCTGAATGTCTTACCATCCTCTTCCGGTTCTGATAACATCTGCTCAAGGGTATTCCATTTGACATGCGCACTTGGCTCGCTCATCAGTTCCTCACGTGTAACGATTCCGTCACGAGGCTCAAACAGTTTGGTCAAAGAGGGTGTGGCTAGTTCCTTCCATTGGTGTAGTGTTTCAGAACCTAAAAGACGACAAAAACATGATCAATTCAAAAAAAAATTCCAATCAAAATCAAAATAAAAATGTTGTTTACAAATTTATTTTAGAAAAGTAAGATCATATAGTCACCTTCCATGGGTTTGATCAGCTGCAATCGACTCGATAATTTTCGACTCTTTGACCGGTGATTCTCCGAAAACCGATGGAAATGTGGACTGTGACAGAAATAGAAAAAAACATGAAAATATTGATGGCACTGAAACTATACGTCTTATTTAAAATTATATTTAACTAAACGCAATTGTTAACTATATAAAAACCAATAAGTTCATGTCAAACAAGCAATCTAATAGAATAAATTTTAACCGTATTAAAATTATGTCGCACTAAAAAATGAGTATAACATCTAGCTATCCACATGTCTGTTTGATTGATTGATTGATTGATTGATTGATTGAACATCGTGCTCGATGGTATTTCACTTATATGGCGACGGATTGTCCGTGTCTCACTGTTCCGTGCTTAACTACGGTGGAAAACCGGGAGAAAACCTCATAATTCCCGTCTCGTCTTACATGACGGACATGCCGAACTTTCTCAGTCATCTGTGTGGAGCCTGATTAGTGACACTAAACAACAGACGCACAGGCGTGGCTTTGAGAGCAGTACTATCTTACCTGGATTCCTCATCAGATCCCCACCCTGAGTCCCCTCCCACAGAGAAAGTCGGCGACCTCTCTACATTAAGACCCCTGGCGGCTTGACTCTCCCGGCACGGGGAAAATGGATCTCGGAAATCCGTTTCGTCAAGACTGCAACACAATCGGTTAGCCGTCTTAACCGTATCCAAAACTCCCCCGAAAGAACTGAAATTAAAACAAATTTTATATAATTTTAATCCTTTACACAGGGGCCTTAAAGTTAGTATCAATAATGGCTAAATAGTAAACGGGTCTTTATGATCCACGGAATAAGCGTACTGAACGATTGGTTTTTTTTAAATGGTAAACCATAGTAACTCGTTTTAAAAGCGTAGTGGTACAGCGGTATAACGCAACGGTTTGATGGCGTAAAATAAAAGTATACGTCAACTGATTTAAAAAGTCACTAAGAAAGACAACAACCGTTTGCCCCCACACTTGAGAATACAGCCATGTAGGCCAACTTTGAAAATATGTTGTTTTGTTCAATGGAATTTGAAAATTAATATTTTTTTAGTGCGATAGGAGCTGGCGTCCGTATCCTATATTACATTTTAACAATGCTTTGAAGAGGGATCAGGTACTAACTTGTTTCTGGGAATGGGAATTCCCCCACGCAGGCTTTCTTCCAACTCTTCTTTAATGGACATATTTCCTGCAGTCTCATTGGCTGACCGACTTCTGGATCGACCATTCAGTGTCAAGGACAATAGCTTCTTTTCATTTCGTCGATCGTCGGAAAGTCTCTTTAGATCGTTGATTTCCTGCTCTCGAACACGAATCTGAAAACGTGGTTCGTTTACCTGTTATTGAATTATTGAATGATTGTTTCTGGAGGTATTTGGCCAATTTACTTGTTGTGGGCCATTGTTTATTGATACATCAATCATAGGGATTCTATGGGGATTTACCCCAACCATGGACTGTATCAGCTTCGCTTTAAACTTGGCGAACCGAGGCGCAATAACCAGAATGCACAGCAACGAAATTCATTGGATGTTTGGAACACCCAATCAGATGGCGTGTTACGATAAGACTTGGCTAGTGAAAATTTTGTTCAAAACTGCAAGTTGTAATCGAATAAATGAATGATTGGCTGGATGTTATTGTAGCTGGAGGATAAACTCGAACCTTTATCAATTTATTAACTAGTCGGCGTAGCTATATATTTGAGTCATAGCAGCTCGGTCCGGCTGTAATCTAGAGTAGCTCAGAATAACACTCTTGTTCAGTGAAGATAGGAATGTGAACTCAACCGTTTTTGTTTTCGTCCACGTCAAAGGAAACACTATACCGCTAACCGGTTGTATGGTATATGGTGGTAAATGCTTTTACAAGTAATTAAAATCTACATGATTCACAATGAACACAAGTGTACTGTACCTCGTGCAATATGTCCATTTCTCTAATGACGTACTCCTCCATTTGCCTGTCTTTTATTTCGAGATCCTGGCGTACCTACACAAAACAAACACACTCCGTTAGAACTACCCACAACGCACTGCTCAATACTTGTCGTCCGAGAAAGTGAGGCTAAACAATTGTCACTGGGTTTAACGTCATACTAAAGGTTATTTCACTTACATGACGACGGATTGTCCATTTCACATTACCCTTTGCTTTAATACGGTGGACAGCGGAAAGGAAACATCGTAAAAACCAATCCCGTGAATGCCGAAAACACAGGGTGTGGCTTAACACTGTGGACGGTAGGCTACATCGAAGTAGGATTAAAAGTGGTACACGCTAACCACTAAACCACATCCGCGGGAACCCATACCATGGTAAAAATGGATTCCCATTACCAAGTTTCGGTTTGTTTGTTTGTTTTGTTTGATTGGGGTTTAACGCCAGTGGTGTCGAGGGTGAAGGAAACCACACTCGACACCACTGGCAACAAACAAAGACAAGACAGGACAAATACAGGACAACAACAGGACGC